>JAODUG010042415.1:0-16875 GCA_027564795.1 Aphredoderus sayanus | reverse complement strand
ATAATTAATAAAGAAATAAATACACACAGCAATGACAATAAAAAGAACCATACAATCATACACAATCAGATGGTGCCACCTGGTGGTTCAAGACTATATTTAAAGGGCATCACAAGGGTTAATAAAAAAATATATTAACTGTGGCTATTAAACAATAGCACTTTAATGCTTGATGATTGCTTGAATGATTGAACCGGAAAAGCCTTTAAAATATGTTTTTATTTGATCTTCTCTTATGTTTGCTGACTGCTGCACAATGCTGTTTCCCCACTTCACATGAACTTGCCCTTCTGCCTGGCTCTGTCTGTACTGTGTCCCACGTTTGTCTGCATGTCTGCCTGTGCTCTAGATTTCTCCCGTGCAGATCCAGGGGCTGAATCACAAGGCCCGCCACGCCCTGCAGCGTGGCCGCTGCGACGGCTATGATGGAATGTGGTAATGTCCAAATGTCATCGCCGTCGTCCAGGAAAACGGATGGCACCTCACACAGACTGTGGTCAACATCACTCTTCCATGCCCACCCTGCCTGGCAGGTTCTCCAGCTCCCCAAAGGATCTCCGAGGGAGGTTGGGGGGGTGGGAGGCAGCCGCTGTTGTCTGCTTGGATGAGGCCTACTTTGGCCGTCACAGCTGATATGAGTGTTGTCTGTCAAGGCCTGCCAGGAGAAGGAGATAGACTGGCTGCGTGGCTGCGAATGCATCCGGTGAACGGGGGGTGATGAGGTGCAGTGGATCGCAGACTGACAGCTGTCGTCCATCACTTGCCCTGCCAGCCCAATGCAGGTTGACGTGAAGGGGCTCTGTGTGCCAAGACAAGAGGTTCCTGTACAGTTACAGGGGCATATTTCTTTCTGTTTTTTTTTTGTTTTTTTTAAAACCAACCAGTCACTGGTGGTTTCCAACTTGTCATTGATCCAACTGTCAATCAATTACTCTTCCAGGGTCATGCCTGGAAGCACTGGTAGCGGCATGCTCCATCTCACAGCCATCTCACATGGCTTTGTCACTTGCCTTATTGATATTTCCTTCTTCAGCGAAAGGGGATTTCCCCTGTGGAGGCCAAACGTACGGCGGTAATCTGAATTACATTGTAGTTTACCATGGCAAGCATATAGGCAATCTCAATGTTAACTGACCAGGCATTGAGACAGGCCTTACTTTGCCCCCATGAATGCGAAAACCTCAAACTTTGAAACTTTATATATTCTCAGCGAGAACACACACGCATTTAGACGAGGAGGCAGGTTTGTGGAGAGACGAATAATAAAGGCCACAGATGAGTAAGGCAGAATAAGTGGACCAGAAGTAGAAATAATAATGCCAGTCCGGAGCAGCAGAGACAGGAGATGGATGCTGCATTGTCTCGGAGGAGTTTCCATTGGTTGGAGCTCACTGATGGTGAACATTCTGGACAGCTTGAGCTAACGCCAAACAAATCTCGTTTTCTCAGCCTCCACCATAAGTAATACCCGCTGTTCCCAAGACGACACATGTTCATGTTTACAGTCTGAAACACAGGGCAATGAAATAAATGCATTCAGAGCACCAGATTATTGCATGTGACAGCCTACTGTACAAAGATGAAAATATGACAGTAAACATATTTATAATTGAATATTTTGATATCACAGATTACTGAGCTATGATTGAAAAAAAACATTGCTTAATAATTCATCCACGTGGTTTAAACCTATTTACAACATGACATCTCACTCCCATGCCTGTGTACTGTGTAGCATGTTTGTGTCATCACAACTTACTGCATATATACTTAATTATTGTGATGCCTTAATGATTTAGAGTTAATGTCATATTGTGTTTAGAATGTGATAACTACGTTGTAAATCAATGTTTTAAAATATTGCCAATATTTTTACGATACTTTTGTCCCAAACAAGCTACAACGTAGGGGACAATTTCACACAAACAACGATGTCTACAAAAAGCACAGATTTATTCATTTATTTATTTGGGGTACTATGTCATGAATTTGTGCTAGTTGATCCCATTTGATGGAATAAATCAGACATTTTGAGAATTCTCCCATCTGTGCGTTCCTTCGACTGCTTCTCCTGCCTTTTCCTCTCGGCATGATAACCTGGCAAATGATTGACGAGCCAACAAAACATGTTTCATATAACCTACTATTCTGTATCTGCACTTCAGTTTGACCCCACCGACATGCTATTACAAAACGGTGCAGCATGTTGTTAGCGTGCTATTTGCGGTACATGTGAGGGTTAGCAGTGTAACGCCTTCCATTAACAAGCCGGCCCAACCATCCCCCCCCCGCACGCCCCCAACACACATACTGTACAGTTTCAAACAACTCACTCAGAGGGCAGTGGAGCCTGCAGCTTATCTAAGTGGGAGAAGGTCAACTTCCATTTACAAGCTATGGGTGTATATATTGGATTGAAGTGCCACAAAACACTGGGGTGACAAGCTCCTTGGGATATGATCAACCACAAATATGATTGGAGTGCAGTGGAGCAGTGATGGCGCTGCCTTTTGGGAGGGGGCTTTCATTATGCCAGGAGCTGGCTGCTAAATCAATATACCCTGACACTATTGCAGTCCGCACAATAAACACCTAGCCTTTATGTACCTTGTCTTGTCTGGAGGCGCTAGACAATCTATTGGATCCCAAAACAGTTTTCGGAATTAAAAATGGATTAGAGCGGCATCAAATATCTCCAGTCTACGAACCTTATACAGTTTGGTATTTAGCGTGAGCCACTGGTTGGACCCTCTAGTCCTAGTTGACTTAAATAGTGAATCCAGAAAATGCTTTATGGTGAAATGAAGCCATCAGGCTTCCTATAAAATGAGCTGTGGTTGGGGGGTAGGCATTAAGCCATGACCACGTTCATCAATAGCCCTGGTCTATTTGAGTGTTATTTTAATATTGCATAGTTGATTGATGACTTGGGAGTTCCCTTGGGGAAAACGGCACTGAGCACAGCATGTCACCGTGGTAGAGTTCTTTATTACTTTGGCCCCATGGCAATTAGGGATATTTATGTTGTTATTTATTGGCACAGTTTATCTTGTGCTTTTTACAAAAAAAGGGAAAGCACAAACTGATACTGCCAAGTAAAGATCTGTGAGGTTGTTACTCAGCAAATCGCAAACTGCCCACGCCAATAATCTATTCCAAACACACTCAATATTAAGAAAGATTACTACGTATATTATATTTTCAGCCATTGACAATATTTCAAATGAAGTACAATTTCTAAATGGTTGAGTAGCACTGAAAGAAAATTTTATAAAATTGCAGACATGTTTCAGACAAGCTTCATTCTCAAAAGTTTTAATATAAATACAGGCCTGGTCAAAGACAAAAAAAAAATGCATTCATTACAGTATATAGTATCATTATGGTATAGTGTAAATAAACATTTGTTAACTGTGGTAAACAAAACACTTAAAATAATTGGAAGTTATGCTTTATACAATATATTACACTTTTTACAAATATAAGAATTTTTGTGAGTTGTATATTTAGTAAACAAAAAGCAAGTTTTCTCCCCTCAACTTCATTCTTCAAAATAAGGTCCAGCAAAACAATTTGGCTACATCACTACATTACATACAGTACAGTACTAAACTGATAATCATATCCTGTATAATGTTCATACTGTACAGTATGAGTGCTTGTGTGCGTGCTCCATATTGTATTGTAGGTGTATGAAAATTGTATGCAAATTAAATAAATAATTTCTGCTTCCTGGGAACTTACGTACAAGCTAACCAATAATTGTAGCAGCTGAAGATATTTAATTTGGCACACTTTCCTAAATTGCCTTTGGAAATGTTTTGAGGGAGCCTTTTTGATTTGCTGAATGTTTAATATGTAACAGGCAGTCATGTCTGGACAATTTTTATGAATTCTTCATGAAAAGTTCAGTCCTCACATCGATGTCGACAGTTAACAATGCTGACGTCGAAGGATTTGGACCGGGACCCCATCTGCTGGTTTTAGTTCACATCTATTTCATAGAGAGATTTGTGAGAGAATCTGTCATCATGTCCAGTTGTGGAGGCCTTCTGTAAAATGACCTGGCATAATGTCTGGCAAATGTGTAATTTGTTCCTCTTTTTTATCGGTAATATCCTCGCTCCTTCATTGCACATTTTTATGGAATGAGGCTCCAGCATGTTTAACACATAATTTTGCCCTTCAGTGGGACTGGGAAGGGAAAGCGGGAATGACGGGTGGGTAGGGGTGGGGAGACTGCCAATGTCCTTGCCTTTTTATTGCCCCGCATTCGTCCTCAGTTGGTCGGGGTGGTGCCTGGGGTGTTACAGACGGCCTGATCATAGCAGCACACTACTGGCATGAGATACTACTGTACTCAGGATAAAGGGGTGATCATCTTATTTACATTTTGGTAGAGAATTCGGGAATTGGTAGACAGGTAGATATTATAGTGTTTTAAAACAGAGAATCGTGATATGCTTCTGTAAAATTACTAGAAAATAATATTATCTTTTGCATCACCCTAGTTGATTGTAATTTGAGCCTGATTAGGAAGTTGTTTGAGCCCTTTACCAAGTCTATATTTAGTATCTACTGTAGGCTGTTATATCTAAAGTGTACTTTCCAACCCCTTTTTTAGATTTGAAGTGGGTTTCCTGACTTAAATGAGGCGTGACTAACTGGTTTTACATTTCACTTTAATTACAGATTGGTAATACACAACTGCTTCATATTTTTCATGGCTGGGTGATTTTAATTTTGCCTTCTTCAATTGATTTATTTAGGCTTAATGAAAGTGTTATCTTTTAAATACACAATCATCAGAATGCTATCTCATTATGACCACAAAGCCAACATATTTTGTTAAAGGGACATTTCTAAGAAGTCATTCAAAACACAGTTCTGTATGAATATGTGTAACTCCATAACATCACAGCAATGTTAAATTCCAATCTGTTTTCTCTGTAATTACACATGGGATGTAATCAACAGGAAACAGGAAAAATGCATATGATAGCTATCAGTTAATTACTGTTGCCTTATCGAGTATATTGTAACACAAACTGCACTGAGTCATATTTGTCAGTACCTAATTGCAGATTGGAATTTATAGGTGCAGCCAAAAGGTTTGAGACACATTTGTCTTCATTGGCCATCACAATCCATTGATGAATACAAGCTGTTGAATGACCATACCAGTATTGCTAACATTACTGTGACACATTGCAAGGTGCACAGTGTTAATCTTATGCATATTATCTAAATAAAGGCCAGGTGCCTATCTCTTAAGCTTATAATCAATGTCTTCCATCAAAGTAAGGACAGTCAATGTTTCCAGTGACTTTCCACTTCTCTCGTACCTGTACAATATGATGGACAACTTTCACAAATACACAACAGTGGCGGCTTGTGAGAAATTGTTGTTGGTATTTTTTTGGTGGGGGGTGGGAGGCGCAGCTTTTGGGTGAATTTTCTAATGTCACAGATGATGGACTCAGTCAGACAAGCCTCGGATGTAACGTCATCATATCATATTGTTTACATATCTAACATTACATTGTTTTAAAACGCAAAATGGCATTTTAATGCAACAACATGTATTATGTTGGCAGGTGAAGGGTCAGCTACTCATTACAGTGATTTAGTGATGTGACTTTGATGTATACAGAGGAAGATACGCATATTCAATGCAGACAGTCATGTGATCCAAATGATAAGTGAAAATATATATATTTCTCCCCATCTACATGCATATGTGCCTGAAAGGTCTGACATATTACAATTAATGTTGGTAACCCATAAATATGATGACGTATGACTTTAATTTAATTATTTAGAGTAATGAGATGCATATTAATCAAATAATGTTCATATATTTGTAACAAATGTGTTTTCATGTTAAGTAACCTTTAACCAAATTCAATACAATTACTGTACATTTTCCAACACTTACAGTTTATGTTAAAATGGCTTTATTTTAGCTAGTCAAAACAAGTAATTCATAACATAGGCTGTAGCCCAACATTACCAGCATATAGTTTATATTTTACACGCTTTTATCCAAAGCAACTTACATGCAGTACATTTGTCATATAGTTGGCCATTCACAGTTGCAAGCCCTGCAAGGAGCACCTGACCACTGGGAGCAATTGGGGTTAGACATCTTCCCCAAGGATGCTTGCAGGTAGTCCAGCTCCAGGGCTGGAACCCACAACCTTCTGGCTGAGAGTCAAAAACTCAGACCACTAGACCAACTGACCCCCTCATATGTGAAGCAGACTGCTGTAGAATTTAGCAGGAACTGTTGTATGCACAACTGCATACAAAAACAAGATATATTTTCTAGAAGCTCTATCTAATTTGTGTTTTTTCAGTAATATTACAGTTTAGGTTTTACTATTGGTTCTAAATAAGCACATATAGCAATGCTAATAGACTATACACAGTAACACATTTGAAATATGTTATCCATCATACTGTATGGAACCAAAGCATATAACGCCATCACACACACACACACACACACACACACACACACACACAATGAAGGCCTGTTATTTGACATATAGCCTATACAGTATGTTTGGGCTTTCTTGGATAGGCCTGTGACAAATACAGTTGGGTCATTACAACTGCATAGCCTAGCCTACTCGGTCATACAGAAGGCCATGACGGCCAGTAGGCTAACAGGCTATATATATATATTGTTTACCCAACTACGAAGAAAATGCCGAACACACGCCGGCCGTACCTATTAGGTAGCGCAGAAGAAGAACCTTGCGGTTGTGAGTTAACAGTTACGTTTGCGTTTCAGATCTGACACAGAACTGTGGAATATTTCTCTCAAAATTACATAGGCAAATCTTAGCAGCGCATGCTTGTCCTTCTATCCACACACGCAGATTTACCAGATCGCAAACTAAGATTTTGATATGAAAACTGTAAACATATTACATTCTAAAATTGTAATTTGCCTGCATACATTTTCTGTTTGCAGTATGGATTGCAAAAACAAGTTTGCGAATTATATCTACGCAAGCAAATTCAGATATGTTTGCGTATGGATGGTAAAAATACGTATGGGTGATACTTTTGCTATCATCCATGTGTATTTTAGATAGCCAATGGCTTGTATAAAGCGTTCACTGACACTGCAATATAGTGGAGCATAGCCTTGTTCACATCATAATGTGCTTGCTTTAAGTGGGTCCGAGATTTTGAAGGCTACTTTGTATTGAGATGTTTTTTTTCCATCCATTTCCACCCTCTGCATGCTGAAGTTGACAGCCAGCACATTGATAAGGACATACAGGGAAGGCAGAGGAGCAGAGCGATGGTGAGAGGGAGCTTGTGACAAAGAGATAATAACATCTCCTAACCCCTTCTTCAGGGGCTGGGGGCTATGAAAGACCCTTGACTTAAATTAATTCTGACAGACTCTAGGTACACCCCATCAATATCCTCTACTGCTATTAATTCAGAATCCTGAAATGAGGTAAGAAACCTGTTCATAAAGGCTCTGCGACAAAACATTTAGAGGCACAAACAGCAGATGTCCATTTCGTGTTCATGTGGATAAAGGCACGAGACTCCTCTGAAACAGAATATTTTCAACCTCTTGCTGTTGCTCTTTGAAACCACAGACCACTGCAAAGGCAGCCCTCAAAGCTAAACTGATAAGGAGACTACATGGCAAACAAAAAAACATTTGTTTTTGTTGAAGGTCATCACGGTCCTTTTGCTGTATCTTTCACTCTCCCAGGCAAAATATGTGGCTTTTATAATTTTAAACATCACCATCTACGTAAAGATGTCTAGATACAACAGCAAAGGCATAAATCACAGCTTGGCTGACAGTATGATACTGTCTTTATTCACTTATCTCTAAGAAATTAATTCCATAATTAATGGTAGTTCACAGACTCAAAACAGAAACCAATTAAATGTTTTGAGCAGCCACTTTAGTCTGGCACATTATTTTCCCGACACACTCCAAAAACTTTCCAAGTATTATTGGAAGTTTTGCCCTTGTGAGGAGAGCGAGGTTGGCATAAAGTAGAATCAGTCACAGAGACAGCCGGCATAGGATTGAGCCTGTAATGTAGATCTACGATGCTGGACAGGGTCACTAGAGGCAATGGAGTGTGTTTAAGTGCACCATAACCTCAGACAAATGGACAAAACGGGGTACTGATACAACCCCACTACCCTCTATACTGTATACTTATGTATGACGCCCAACTGACAATGAGTGTTGAAAGACTTGAACGTTTTGTTTACGGGTCGTTGACTTTGTTTCCTATTTTCTGGCCGTGTTTTAAGTGGAATTCAACTAAAATGAAAGCTTGTCAGTCTAGTATTTCTTGAGTATTATTCTAAGGTCACAATACATAGATGGATTGTAATTACTTGAATGTTGTCAGTCAATATCAATTTCTTGCACCCAATACTTTATGTGTAACGTCGGTTGGAGCTCATTTCACAGACTTCCTGCAGTCGAATGGAGGATTTAAACTCTCCAATACATTCAGCTCACCAATAAAGGCCTCATGCCCGCAAGCGTATCATTTAGATTGACAACATGGGCATTAGCAATTCAAGTGAACTTAAGTCAACCCCCTGCCCTATAAATAATATTTAATCCCTCTTTGGAAGGCAGAATTGGTAATGAGTCCCAGGGCTTTTATGATACATCACACTGCCCTCAGCTAAGGCTGACACCAATAGGACTTAAGCCAGACAGCTTTCTGTATAGGCCATAATGGTGAGACAGCAGAGCATTTTCAAGATCAGATGATTCAAGGTTGGTTAGCCTAGTTATTGTGGAAAGGCATCATGGTCTCTGTGGGTATGTCAGAATTGATAACAAATATAAAAAAATAAACTAACATTTGCAGTGTTTGTTGGTAGAGAAATATCAGTTTAGTTAATTGAAAAAAAGTGTAATTCAATTATATTAAATATTTATTTGCAGTAAGTCAGTACATGCATAGCAAAATGCTAGCATGTAGAATCATTGTAAAGTACATTACCTACAGTAGGCGAAATTAAATATTCTGTTTCTTTTTCTGACTTAATACCAAATTAATTAAAAGCTATACTAACCCTAACTACAAATGAGTACAAAGAAGTCATTCATGAAGGAGCAATATGCGCAATCCTTATAATATCCCTCGTAATGTACTCAGAAATCTCTTATTTGGCCACACGGCGGCGCCATCTGATTGTGTATGATTTGTGTGTTTTTCAATTGGCATTGTTGAGTGTATTTATTTCTTTATTAATTATTTATTTCTGTATTTCTATTGTTTTTTTGTGCCTTTTAACCCTCCTGTTGTCTTCGGGTTTCAAACACACGTTATGCATTTCATATCAGAATGAGATGGCGTAATTTAAGATTAAATAAAATGGTAATGAAAGTGACATTTGGTACATTTGGTACAGTATTTGTTATATATATATATATATATATAATATATTACATCCTTAACAGGTTCCATATTAGCAGAGCTCTAGACTTTTAATACATGTCATTGAGCAACATTTTCCATGCCAATTAAACACAGCAAACATCTGTGAAAGTAGTTAAAAAATGTTTCAAACATTTTCAAGTAAACGTGATATTCAGTAGGCTAAAAAAGTTAATATAACATAGCAAACATTCAGTCCAATGAAGTAACCATATTCATTGGCAATGTAATGTTTGTGTCTAAGCATTTCATTTGTTTCATATTGGCATAAGTATTATGAAATATATTTCCATATCCTTAATGTACTTTCTTCTGTTATAATAAAAGGTTTAGGGTGTTTGTTAATGGGCATTTTTTAAATGGAGGAAATTAACACACAGCAACACTACACTACACAAATTAAGTTATAGGCTTTAATTTGATGTATATATTGAAGCATGTTGAAAGAAATAGAACATATATATTGTAATGCTTAATGTGGTTCTTGATAAAAAAAAAACAAACGCACATTTTTACTTTAAAATGTATTACTTTATAATCTTAGAGAATTTGTATTTTCTTGTTCAATATCTTTAATATTGGAATATAATACACAACAGCCATCGTACTTATCTGTTGCTATTAAAAAAGCATTTCCAAACTTAATGCACTATTCTATTTCTCTATAGTGATAACATGGTTAGGCTAATATTAACTAAATGGAGAGTAAATAGAATCCATGGGGAATAATAGCCGTCAGCAGTCTGATCCAATAAAGGAGCGAGCAGTGAGTTCATGGGGGGAAGATGAATGAATCTTATTAAAGAGTACTGATGCCTGGTCAGCAGGAAAATGAAGAAATAACTAAGCAGCCCCACACCTGCAGTCTGAAAGAGAGAAGCCCTCCTGCTTTATACGTTACTACCCTTCTGCTCAGCAGAACACAGTTGTTTCATTTACAGGGCTATAATAATCACAATTTTAGTTCCTGCTCAATTACAAACCTTCTGACGTACAGCACATGCATGCTTCACATCCTACAGTGTTGTGCAAATGTCAAATACACATGCATCATTCATTATTAGTCACCTGCTTTCTGGAGTTGGACTAGATTTAGGAATCAAGTAATGTAAAAGCAACTATATTCTCTTCATACAGCCATAAAACATTGAACTTCATCTGCTATGCATTTCCATTGTTTCTCAAGCACACTTCACGGCGCCATCTGATTTGGTATGATTTTGTGTGTTTTTTAATTGTCATTGCTGAGTGTATTTATTTCTTTATTAATTATTTCTTTATGTATTTGTGTTGTTTTTTGTGCCTTTTAACCCTCCTGTTGTCCTCGGGTTTCAAACTCACATGTTGTTGCGCCAGCAGTGCACATCATATGTGCGTGTAAGTTTTAGAATTAGGTTTAGCGCCTTCTATCTGCTGCAAAGCTAGTAGCTAGTGATTTGGGTCATTTTGAGCTGGAGGACATCACAAGGGTTAAACAAGAGAATACTCCATTCTTGAAACAGGAGGTTACAGCAGGACTTGTGATCTGACTCCTGGCGGTTCCTCAATGTCAGCCTAATCAGCTGCACTATTAGAACACCTATGTGGTGTCATTCAACTTTAAATTGAACACTACCTACCATAGAACTATACATAGATAAAATGGAAGTTTGTACTTACAGGTTTGGTTCTTGCTCATTGGCGCAGTGAAGCTCGTGATTCTAATTTAAGAGTCGCACCATTGTTACAGTGGCTCTAATGCCGCATGCGCAGTACAAACAGAAGAATACATCACAACCTGCGACACTGGAAATCAAGCCTCGTGCATGTGTACAGCAGCATACAATACAACAGATATACACTATGCTATTATAAGTGTAGGCATGTTTTGTTTAATATTGAGCATTTACACTAAAAGTATAAGCGATTTTGTGCTTCAAGCCTAGAGTAGGACCCTGCCACCATTTACTTACTGTAGACATCAGTTGCTGCACATCAAATTTTGCACAGTCAACTTTCATTTCACTCTATGATTTCTGCCTCTCTGCAAAATGTGCTTTCAATAAAATTCTGGGTTTTAAAAAAATTATTTGCTCTTTACCATCAATAGCCATTTATATAGTATACATGGGGCATTGATGCATTTTCTGTGTGCAGTGTTCTTTTAAGAAAACTAACCATGACCCATCAAGGTGCCTGTAAATTGAAAGAATAACCACAGAGAGTACAACTGCTAAAACGTTTGCGCCTCAATAGCTAATTTTACTTTTTTCATTTTACTTTCATGTTGGTGGTGATCCTTCCATTATAAAGGCATTAATGAAAGATTAAGGTAGGGTACATTATGTTCCCAAAAATCTTGATCGATCAACCAATTGCAAGAGGGTTCTTCTCCAATACTTAGCAAATAGAGGAATCTGATTTCAAAACATGACATCTCACGTGGTACAGTATGTCCATGAACAGTGCTATAAAGAGTGTTCCAGAGTGTGGCTTCATACAAGTAGAAAACAATGGTTTGGTCTGTCTGGCAGACTCAACTCTCTGAAAAACCAATCCATAATTATTTATTATGAGAGATAAAGTTGCAAGTAGGGGGTCAGTGAGTCACATTGATGGCAGGAGGGATAGCTTACTGCCGTGTTTGCCAGGAACACAGGTTGCAACAATAGGTATGTGTTGCAATTAGCCACACGAGCGGAAGATGAGAGCAAGGGAGTAACTCCCACACACTGTGTGACATACCCAAAATAGGCTATCAGATGGAGATGTGAATCTTAGTACAGGCATGCATTCTACTAGCCTGGCACATACAGTATAATCTTTAATCTTTCCTCATAATTGTCTTGCCCTACATTCTCTCCCGTTATTTTGCCTCCACACTATACAGTTATAGCTTAGGGGTGGTTTGATGGCCCTGATTTTTCTTCCATCGAGGGCATTTTCTTTGCTTTCATGAGCAATTTTCTATTACCCCTGGCCAAGCCTCGTAGGCTCAATAAATGCCATTTGACTTCATTTCCCCAGGGGTGCTGAAAAATGGGCATATAGAAATCTTGCCAATACAATGATTCAGTTGATTCTGTCCCTGTTACACTTCCTAGAGTTGCACTGACATTTCAGAATCCCGAACTCTAACCTCTAGAAATGCATACCATACCAATACCAATAAAGCATTGCAGGTTTTATGTTGATAAACATAGTGACCAGTACAAAAATGAATAGTGTCTTTATTAACACATAGTATAACACAACATAGTGTTGAATGTCACAATACAACAACTAATGTGACAGGATATGATACAAAATATTTATTAAATGTACTGGCAACAATGTATCTACATTTTCAATACAGCATAATGTGTGTAACAAAAGCTATTAAGGCTAATTCAAAATTCACAGTAAAGTAATCTCTGCACAACACTATTTGAGATAAAGATGGATCAATTCACATGGAAATATACATTATCATTTAAATGAGTAATATGAATACATAGTTGCTGATCCCATAGACTAGTATCAATAGAGCACAAAGGAAATTGCAGGCACTCAAGATGCTCTGAGCAGTAAGCATGGTTGAATAATAGAGGTGAATGAGGTGAAAGAGGTAAATGGTGAGACCAATAGAGGGGACAAAGTAAAAACTAAATGGAAACAGTTTAGATACAGTGTGTGTGTGTGTGTATATTTATATATAAATGTATACTGTATCAACATGGAGAATGTATAGCTTCTGACAAAACTGTTAGCTCCTGTTAGTTTTCTGCGGAGGTGGAGGTTGACTTGCCTTGACATGGCGTAAATGAACCAGGGGGCACCCTCTAACCGCCATCTCTTGCTCATTTGTGTTTTTTTCCCTTGTTACCGTTCCTATTCCTTTTCCCTCCTTCACATTTGTCACTCTCTCAACATCCTCTCTGAAGCACTGTGGGTGTACAAATGATTAGTTGATGCAAGATGTGAAGCAAAGCACTAATTGACGTTACTGAATTTTAAGTTAAAGAAATTTGGGCTGCTGACGCCAATTTGAGGGGTTGAGTCCGTAGCGGTGCAGCTTCCCAGCCCATCCGACAGCAGAGGTAAGTGAGTCACTTTAACAGTTAGGCTCCGTCATCAGAAGCACTTTCAGGGTTAAAGACATCCAAGTAAGGTAAAAGCGGGCCCAGATAGCTTTTTAATGCCTGCATGGCTACCAAATCAGCACTACAACCCATTTCATCACATATACACATTCCCTACTGGCATTACGGAGAATACTTCGTCGTGGGCGGTCAACTGCAAGGCTATTTACAGAGACGAAACAGCTAGAACAGCCAGTATATCATAGATGGAACAAAAGGACATGGATAAAATGCAAATAACATATGTATTTATTTTTACTTAATGTATTGAATGTTCATCTTAATCAGAGTAATCAGACAATTCACACACACACACACACACACCCCTACCTACTGAAGACATAAACAAATGGAGACATACTGTATGCAGTAATAACGGGTTCAGCATGCAGGACACATGCAGGTTGTCTAAAAAACAGCAACACTTCAAATATCAGTCAACAATCTGAGCCAGCATCCCCTTTCAGGTGCAGCACTGATGGTAAGAGGAACATGCTTGAGAACAGGTGGGGATGGTTTCCAATTACCATATACAATTATAATAAATATTCACCTTTCCCTTATCAACTAATGTTGAAGTGCTCTTGAACAAAGTATTGTACAGTTCTGTACTAAGACTGACCTGAACAGTGCAGTTCACAGGTGTGACTGTATGAATGCTAAACCTATTACCTATTATACACTTCAAAGCGGTATA
The DNA here is from genome assembly GCA_027564795.1 of Aphredoderus sayanus. NCBI lineage: Eukaryota > Metazoa > Chordata > Actinopteri > Percopsiformes > Aphredoderidae > Aphredoderus > Aphredoderus sayanus. Next base: position 2,623 of record JAODUG010042415.1, on the reverse strand, counting down.
TTATTCACATGCTTAAAGATATTTTCTAAATAGGATTTTGTTCTTAATGGGACACTAAATTGGATTTTGTTCTTAATGGGACACTGCTTGAATGTGTTACTATACCCCTAGTCTCAACCTCTTCCAGCACTCAATAAGCACTACATCACATGTACTAACTACTGTACTCGTACAGTAGTTAGTACATTTGTATTGGCTGTTTGCATTGTCACTCACAAGACTATACTTAATCAAGTATAGTGTTTTAATGTATTTTTATAGCTTCTTTTAACTCTCCTGTCGGCCTAGGTTAGGGTTAGGAAACAAGGTTAGAGAAGAGGTATTTTATGGGTCATTATTGGGGTTACTCCTCCCGTTGTCTTTGGGTTGGTCCATTTGCGGGTAATTTTGGCCCCAGGGCAACAGGAGGGTTAAGCACTCAAAATGGTTAGGTTAAAATTAGGTTAATAATTCATCAAAATTATTTTATTATTATTTAGTATTAACCCTCCTGTTGTCTTTCTGTTGGGCCATTTGTGGGTCATTTTGACCCCAGGGCGACAGGAGGTCAAAACGGTTACGTTAAAATTAGGTTAATAATTCATAAAAAATATTGTATTATTATTTAGTATTAAGTATTGGGTCATTGTGACCCAAGGGCGTAACCCTAACTATTTAGATAACAGATTTCGACAAGACCTGAAAACAGGCAGTCGTGTCATTGAGTTACCCAACGAATTCCTCCAGTAGTGTAAAATCTGCTTTGGTTGATGAGGTCGATATGTATTGGTCAGTGGTATATTGAAGTTCTGACCACAATGCGCACATGTATTGGTGACAGTTTGTTTTAATCGGCAGCTGAGACATTTTAGTTAGTGCACAGCATTTCACACCAAAAAAAATTCTTTGTGGGCTATACACACACACACACACACACACACACACACACACACGCACTAACGTGCAGGTGTGTGTGTGCAGGCTGGTTATTGCAAAAATGATAGGAGCTTGGATTGCAAGACACAGAGTGAGTGTGCTGTCATTCTCTGCTCAGGACACCATTATACCACTATGATCCTTACATCAAAAATACTTGTTTTTTTGCTATATTTACCATAAACCATTCCTGAACCACCTCTGTATGCTGGAACCTAACCTTGTTCCACACAATCACACATGACACCCGGCTGAATTGTTATAGACGAACTCAATGAGATGCGCGGCATTGTAGGAACAAGAACGGCTCTACATCCTACAGTACCGCCCCATTTCCCATCTGGCAACAAACATTGAGATATTTTCCCCTCGTCGTGTAACTTGGACTGTTGCTCTTTGGTCAATGAGATTATGACCATTGTGTCGGGTTTTGGCCAGGTTGAAGCCTTCATCAGAGATACACTTGTCATGACTCACAACTACATCAGGCACCATCACTCTACATCAGTACAGTAGAGACTGCATTTTTAATGACACAGCAATACAGTTGCAGTGAGTGATGATACTGATACATTTCTCAGTATTTCTCAACACAGACCTTATTAAAATACCATTTCCCATCATCTGTAGATATAACACTATTTCACCAATAGAAACTAATCTGGTACTTTGCATCGATATGGTCGAGGGCTGAACTGAACTTGTGACCGCAGACATATACAGTATTGCTTAGCACTGCCTCCCTCATTTCAAGATTTGTGTCACTGCTCTTTAAATTCTGTGTTACTGTATGTCCTCATGTTGACATCTGAGATGAAATTATGCTCAAATGAGTGCTTGTTATCTGTTTCCTCTCTATGGCACATCTGATGGAAAGTCTTTCAGACCAAACACACATTTGTCCAAGGAATGGCCCTGATTTGTAGCTTTGTAGAAGTGTTTATAGTATGTTTTTAAGCTATACAATCAACCGCAAGAATTTACTTACTAATTCATTATTATTCTATTATAGTGATAATGTTCAGCTTCATCTACATTACATCCCTACATCAATTATTCCTGGTGGTAGATGTGCTCTCCACATTCTCAAGTAAAATGACTGGTATTACTACTCCTAAATATACTCCTGTACTGTTCACTTTCTCCTTTCCGTGTGACCCGCCCCATTCCATGACTGCATAAATTAAACAATTTAAAGTCACAATGACACCAAATAGGTGTTCCAATAGTGCAGCTGATTATATTTGGGAACCGGCAGGAGTCAGATCACAAGTCCTGCTGTAACTTCCTGTTTTAAGAATAAGTATTCTCTTGTTTAACCTTCATGATGTCCTCCGGGTCAAAATGACCCAAACCACTAACACTTTGTGGCAGATAGAAGGCGCTAAACCTAATTCTACAGCTTACACACACATGATGTGCACTGCTACCATAACAAGGTGTGAGTTTGAAACCGGAGGACAGCAGGGTTAAAAGGCCCGAAAAAAACAAAATACATAAAGAAATAATGAATAAAGACATAAATACACACAGCAATGATGATTAAAAAACACACAAAATCATACACAATCAGATGGCGCCCGCGGGTGGCATAATTCTATAAACAGTAAATTAGAGCATCTGTGTAAAGTACGCCGTTGTTTAGTATTAGAAGAAAGACAAAGAGCGTAAAGAAATGCCATATTCAAGTTATAAATATATATATATA
>JAODUG010042404.1:0-16878 GCA_027564795.1 Aphredoderus sayanus | reverse complement strand
GGGCGGGGGGGGGCAGCAGAAGAGGAGGAAGGGAGAGCAGAGCAAACTGTGAGGGCGTAATAGTCCAAGCTCAGCAGTCTTCCTCCAGCTCAATTTCCAGGACATGATTAGTTTGGAGTGATGACACGTAATGGCCGCAATAAAAAATATATCAAAAAAAAAAAAGCTGCCGCTTTTCCTTCTTTTTTGCCACCCCACCGAACTCTCTCAAAGAACCACACAGCCCAAAATAGATACCCCGCTCTACCGCTGAAAGACTCTGGGGACCTGCAGGCACAGTCCCTCTCTCTGTTCCTTGGCTCCAGTGTCAGTAAGCCACTACTACAACAGCCCACTAAGGACATGTCACTTCCCTAATGTCTCTCTCTGCAAAAGCACCGTTAGGTAGCCCAAGGCAACTGCGTACCACTATCCCCAATGCTCCACGCCCCGCCCCTTTCGTACAAGGGGACGAATACAACAAACTGCAACGGCCGCGATAAATCACGAGTCCTGACTGGCCGCGGTTCGACAGGAAATGATGGCCGCCTATTTTCAGCCACCGGACGCTTTCTCATTGCTGTCACGTAGCCGCCACTGGGGCCGGCGTGACCGCAGCTTCCCGCCTCACGTAGACGCTAGTCTGTTTTGATACTTAGTCCGTGTCAATGCGTATGGATCGCGGTGGCCGATATTCACAACAGTCTGGCTTCGTTGACCTCCACAAACACTCATTAGTGTTTGGAGCAGGGATTAATAGCCCTAAAGGTTTTTGAGCTGGTGCACATGAGCAATAGTGCCTTCAAAAGGTGGGGATTTACAAATGAGAAACATTCAATGCAGATAACTGTGGCTAATAGGAAAACTGTGTGGTGGAAACTGCCAGTCATTGTTTCACAACAAACAACCAGTGTGAAGTTTGAAAAGCCTGAAATTGCTTCTTGTAACGCTTCACAATGGTGTCTTTGAAAGCTGCTGTATCCATTTTCACCTAAGGAATGTTAAATGTATGCAGTGTAATGTAAGTGACAGAGACAGGGCCATCTCTGCAGCCAGTGTGATGGGTGGTTGAAAACACCAAGAGAAAGCACTGCAGTCTGCCCCCTGCAGAGAGCAAGGAACTCATGTAATCAACAGAGAGAATTGAAAACAAAAGAGAATGCTTAAAGTATGGAAAATTATGCATCAACCATAAAAAGTCCCTAAATCCTAGGAACCTCTCTCACTCCCAAGTTCCTTTATTCCCCTGCAAGGCTACACACACACACACACACAAGCACACACATGCACACACGCACACACGCACAAAGAATTTGAATGTGACAGAGGGTAAAGGTTCCATTCACCCTAGTGCTTGCACTTAGCCCAAGCGCCACATGGAGACACAGATTGTACTATGGCCGCTCTCTCAGACCCCCGCTGTTCCTGTCCCAGAGCCCCAGACAGAGCGTCCCAGGCTGACTGTTCTCCTGGTGACCTGAACCTGGTCCCAGACCTGCACACCAGATTGACCCTGTCTGTGTTAACACCCCGGTGGCTAATGCAAATGCTAACCATCTGCTTTAACCATTGCTAATCTTTTTCTTTCTCACACACACACACACACACACACACACACACACACACGGGTGTGTATGTTTGTGTGGCAAGCGAGTAGACCATTCTAAAGCGATGAGATTACACAATATCCGTAGTGATTAATTGATATCATCACTAATGTTACAAAGTCTTTGTGTTCATTTCAACTTAAGAACAATGACGATAAAATAAATAGCAAGCTGTGTTTTCCTCCCCGAGGGTAGATACTGTAGATACTGTACACGCGCACACATATCCTCTGAGATTAAAGCACCTAACAGCAACATGGCATGTACAGTAAGGGAGCACACACCCAGCATGCCATGTGCACTACCCACCCCGCTAATCCGTCCACAGGAACACATATGTGCGCACATGCATCTTGGAGGGAAAAGATAGGGCTAAAGTGGAAGTGGTGTAAAGGAGGATCATGTGAAGTCAGCAGGACTACAGGAGATTAGCCCCGGTCAAACACCTGCCTACACATGTAGCAAATACAGGGCAGAGTTGTTGCACCCATCCCAGGGATTAGCCCATGCACTGTGCGCAGGGAAGCCTAGTAATGTAGTACAGGAAATACACATTACTGAGCAAAAGCATAAAAAAGAGGAACAGAAAATGCCCTGTCACAGAAAAACCTGTTCGGCAAATACACTTCAGAACAGCACGTCCTGGTACAACTTGGGCCTTCAAGGCAGGCTGTCTGTGTCTGTGATGGTGTCTGCGCCCAAGTGTGTGTGCAGTATGTGGACCTGGATGTATTATAGAACTGGATACAGCACGGAAAATTGGCGGCCATTCATTTAAGTACTCACAAAGTGCTCAGTGGGTGGAGCTTAATTATCCGGACTTACAGTACCCGTGTTGAGAGCAAGCATCATACCAAACATGCATATTAGTGTCTTCTGGGACTACCGCACATCTGTTAATCAATGCCTGGTGATAATGTCATGCTGAGGAAAGAGCTTTACTGGCCTTAAGGAGACTTTAATAGATATATTTGAACCCATTGAAATACCATTTAATAGTAGACATATCTTTACTTGTGCAGTGTTCATATTTATTTTACAGGTGTGTGTTTTCTATGGGCCATTAATTGAAAAAAGCTCTTGGTTACCCGCAGCATTACGCTGCAGTACCAATGTTGGCCACCATGAAACAAGGGATGCACCCCGTACGCCTGATCATAGCGACCTGCCTCTGCACACCTCACACATGCTGGCAGAGCTCTTTCCCTATAATCTCATTTAAACCCCCTTCACACGCCGTAATTCAATTCCCTCTTCTAGACAATGACCATGTCATCTTAATCTGGCAGGTAGATTATACTGCATCCTACACAAGAGTGCTAATGCCGAGGAAACAGCTCAGGCAGATTGTGTGCTCCCTTCAAGGTTGGCTGGCTTCTTTAGATTGCTTTACAGGATTTCTCTGACACTTGGTGTTTTCCACCATCGGTTTTCCTCCTTTCATCTGGAAAATGTCTCTTTCCCCACCGTTTCTTCCATTTGGGAAATCCGCCTTGCGTGTTCAGCGGTGGGAAATTACTGCGGCAGGTTGGCGCGCTTCAGCTTCAGACCCCCGGTGACTTCCAGCCCATGGTCCTGTTCAACCCACTCATTCTCCCCTACATGGAGTAAGGCTGCTGAATATTCATCTGCCCTCTTCACTTGACAACCAGAGCCACCACTCCGGTGGCCTCTCATCAGAGGAAGCCATCTTGTTCGGTTCCCTGCGATGTCACACATATCCGCTGACCAGACGACGTGCTTAAATGCTTGCAGGTGTTGGGGAGGGGGCTCTTTGGAGGTGGGGGTGGGTACTGAGAGCTGGCACAGCTCATATCGGGCTTATGAGCTACAGCTCCCATGAGAGGTGAGTGGGTAATTGAGCCAAAACAAAACCAGTTAATAATCTGTATTTCTACAAATTCAGCTTGTTTGTGAATCAGATATAATTAGACATTTTAATTACAGTCAGTACTCAGCCGGAACATTGAGAGGACATGGACGTGGAGTAGCAGGTGTGGACACCATGGTTGTCTGGCTGTGAGGGCCTGATGCTGCACCGTGAAGCTAAACCATCCACCCATCACGAAGCCCATCAGGCCTCTTCCTACCTCTGCCACTAATCCACCCAGCAAGCCTCCATGAACACTGGCCACAGCAGGCCCTTATTATACTGTCTGTGTCTGTGTGTGTGTGTGTGTGTGGACTAGTCTATATTCACAATGCATTTCTACAATGCACAGAAAATTATTTTCTATGCTGAGTGCCTGTTCATTTTGGGATTTTAATTTTAGATGGCTGCCCATTACTGACATTATGCGTAACAAAGGGACTCCGTTTAAAGAATAACACGTTATTTCTCGGTGTAAACTGCACTGTATGCGAGTGTGCAAACCGATCAATACATGTAGATATCAGGATGTTAACAAGGTGATCCTTATTAAACAAATGAGGGACAGACATCCACTGTCCAAGTCCTGCCAACCGCAGAACACAACATATCTCCATCCTGACAGATGCTGTGTGTGCGCTATAGCTCAGTAAACCAGGACCCCAGGATGGGAGGACCACTAATGAATCATAATGTGGCCCACTTTGGAGGAAAGATGCATGTCAGGAATACCAAAAACAATGTCTCTACCATCTCCATACATGGACGGCATTCTCAAGACCCAAATAATGAAAAACAGAGTGCCAGAGCACCAACAGCATTCCTGAGGGAAACAGCACATCAGAAAAAACAGACAGCTAATACGACAGCAAACGAGGAGACCACACAATGAAAACAGCATTATAGCACAACCACAGGGATCTTGAGTAAAGGAGTGGCCGGCAATGGGCTCTCTGTGTGCAGAAAGACAAAAACACTGTCATTGCATACTCTCTAATTATACACAAGACCACAACCCATCACATTTGGAATTGTTCGTTGAAGACTGTTAGGGCAGTCTTTCAAAACACGGAAAAGACATGCCTCCTCCACGGCACCTTTAAAAAAGTTATTATTATTATATAGTTGTTATTATATTATTTCTGAGGAGCAATACAGTGCCACCAACACCAATCCATTACTGAGCCCAAGCATAGATCACAATAGTTATTCCGTTTCTCTGTCCTCCCTTCAGCATCTTCTCCTAAGCTATAACTTCAGATGTGGTGTAGAAGGCTGCTTCGGCCCCAACCTAAGGTCTTCTCCTCCTCTTGCTGACTCCCCTTCGTTCCACTGCTGCCAGAAAGCAATGACGGCCTCCCTGTATGAGTCGTCCAATAGGCCAGTCAATCAGACTTGAAGTGGGATTGGTGGGGGGGAAGGAAGGGGGCGGGGCAGACAGGCTCAGTCACACACGCTTTCCTCTCCCACGCCAGACCAGAGGGAATGTTCTCCAGCTGGACTGTGTTTGCCTCTGTTATCTTTGTCTTGGTGGGCGTGGAGTGCACTTCTATTGGGCGACACACTGCTGGACTGTCAGGGCTGCACATGTGTGAGCCGAGGTACAGTGCCAGCGCTAGGCGTACACTAGCTAACCTCAGAAGAAGAATCTGCTGCTTCTCCCTGCAGAATGTTGTCCAATGTGAGGCCCCCAGAACAATGCGGCCAGTCAGAGCCAGCACTGTAAACAGGCCTGTGGTTGGACCAGGTGTCTCCTGATTTGTTCCCAAGGGACATATGACTAGATATCCTTCTGGTTTCCTGAAGGAAGAGCATATGGCAGCCCGGGTGGAAGACAGGACCCAAGAGGCCTATGTAGATCACAGAGCACCATATAGAAGTACAGTATGTCAATCGACATCTCTTGACTTCTATTATGGAGGTTTCTTTTCCAGACACTGCCTCCAATATACAATAGCCAATGTTTTCCAGACACCGCAAAGTCAAAATATCTGATTACAGATGGTGAAATATGTCCTTTTAAAAAGGTTGCAAAAATAGTCCACTGCCAGGGCCTGTACTGTATGTCAAAGAAGTCATGGAGCGTCCCATGCATTCAAAGGACGAAGCAAGCAGGGTAAGCCAGGGGTGGGCTCTGTAGAGAGGGAACAAGGCTTTGGAAGGACACAGCTAAATATAACCTCGCCGTTCACCTCTAGCTCCGCAACTGGCACTTCCTGACTGACTGGGTCCCTTAGCACCGCAGCCACAAGCTAACAGACAGCAGGCAGTCAGCAAGCTGCCCGCGCTTCACAGCGAGGACTAGAGAGCAGGTCTCTGAGCAACTAGCCGTGTCAAAGGCACCGTTCAGATGTGACTAAATATTTAATCTGGACAAGTAGAAGGCAATCCTCTACATCCACTGGCATTAAACATTTAATACATGGTCGCCATGATATCTATTCAGTGGAGATACAGGAACATGTGCAATGGGACGTGGCAGAGATTGGTTCCCTTCCTGTGAGAGCAGACAAACAGAAGACGCCCTTTCACTGATACTGAACACGCTGTGTTCTACACAGTGTGGGTCAGAGCCACGGATCAAACACACATGCAAACACAGTGAAGTGTACAAACACCAAACAACAAACGAGACACATACACAGCCACACACACTCATGCGCACATCCATCATCCTTGATGGCGTGTGAGAGCAGGGAGGAGACTAGCATGTCCCATCATTCATGGCTACAGAGAGAGGTTAAAAGCTGGGCGGACCACCTAACCAGGCGCTATTGCCAGTGTGCACAACCTTGAGAAAAATGAGGAGAGAGGACAGAGAACAGGGAGACTGAGGCAGTATTCAATGTGTATGTAGGGCACAGCTTTTGTTAAAAAGCACTCTCATACAAAAAAGAAAAAAGAAAACGTGAAAGTTCAATAGTAGTTACATAGGTTAATTCAGTCTCACCTTTTCCTATTGATCTAGTTTGCACATTCCTTAAGCACAATAAGAGCAGATATGCCAAGGCAAGAAAATGGGGAAGCAAATGAATGGGGAAGAGAACTGGTCTGTGACACTGGAAAACCCAATTGCCATCAAATACAGTCATACTCTCAAGGATGCACCACAGCTGTGCGAAGGCCTGGGTTTTAAACCAGTCGAGACAGTTCGGTTGCGGTATTCCCATGTTCCCGCTGCGTGGGTGTCCAGAGACACCGTGCGTGCGTCCATTCATGGGCGTGGCTGCCGGGTCTGCACGTGGTTTCAGTGTCTGTGTGTGTCCGCGCCGACGCCCGACACACACACACATACGCGCGAGCGTGCGCGCAAACGAGTACGCTCTGATACAGACACTGGAGGTGACCCAAGGCGGTGACTGGGTTGGGAATGAGCACAGTACGGACTGATGAAGTACCACCTGGATCAGCCCCACATCCTGTGACCCTGCAATAAGTCAAACACACGCACGAACGCACGCACGCATGCCATAAATAACCCCATTTGAAGTCAGGATGGAGGAGTGCTGCCTCCGCCCACATTCACACACACATCATTTGGCTAAAAAGACTGCCAAGTGGAAAACTTTGCTTTGGAGGGAGACAAATATAAACCAGACATGCTCCGCAGAATGAGCGAGGGCGGAGAGGCTGCCGCAGGCTTCTAACTCTCCCTCCATCTCCCAGTTCACACAGTCAGAAACAGAGGCACACATAGCACTTGATTCTCTCCTTATATCGCTGTCTGTCACACACACACACACACACACACACACAAACGTAGGCTTGTATACCACCATGTGGTGTTAATTTGAGCAGGTGTCCACTCAGGAGCTCTCTGCTGGCTCTGAGGTCCAATGTGTCAGTTTAAAAATAAATAAATAAACAAATAAATAAATAAAGTCAGCAAACATTTGCTGGCCTGTCTGAGCTAATGTTCAATCTGGTGCTCTCTGACACGGTGCCACCATGCATCTCATTTCCACAGTGAGGCTTTTCCACAGACCTGCCAGCGTCACCACGCCAGGTGGCTGGAGGTAGGGGAGGGGGGAGGGGGGGAGGAGGAGGGGAGACGTGTGTGTGCATTTATGTAATGTACGCAAGAGGGAAATGCTTAACGAGTCAGCCTGAGAAATAATGTTGCCCTTACACACAGACACGTCAGCAGAACACCACAGAGGCCATAGTGGGGAAATAAAATTGTTCCCATGGAATGTGACTTCAATTCTAGCTTCTTTAACAAATGTGCACAGGTGCAAAAAGTGCCTAATAAGGCACAAGGAGGATAGTTGACTGAGGAATAATGTTAGTGTGGAGGGGTGGAAAAGAAACACACACACACACACAGATGAAATGTTAGGGAGTGTGCGTGCTGTTTGGGTAAACACTCCACACAGCTACTGTCATTGTCAAGACACTCAGGAGCACTCACACATCTCAGACTGAAACCTCCCCATCTCCCAGGCCAGGGAGAAGGCAGAGGATATGCAGAGACAGGGAGGGAGAGAGAGAGAGAGAGAGAGAGAGAGAGAGAGAGAGAGAGAGAGAGAGAGAGAGAGAGAGAGAGAGAGAGAGAGAGAAATACAGTATCAAACTGACAACAGTAGGATATTTTCGTTTGGAAAAACATAATAAATGGGGGCAGAAAATATACGCTCCCTTGACAGATGCTTCCTTCTCTGCATAACAAGTTTCCACTCAATTTCACCCTCTTATTTCTGTACCATTCTGAAGATAACATCTCCTTCTATATTCCAAAGACATGATGGGCTGAATAGAATGATAGTGGCAACATGTCCAGAGGCAACATGGAGGACCTTGTTTCCAGAGTGTTGGCACACCCACTCCCGCCATATCCCGAATTAACAACTCAGATAGTGAGAGGGCCGTTTAAAATAGCACCCTGTAGAATTCTAGAGAACCACTCGCAAAAAAAAGGGAAAAGAAATAGAGCGTAAAATCACAAATTCTTCTTTGAGATTTTCTACAGTACATGCTAAAATGTTCTACTGTACCACCCAGCCAGTCTAAAAGGATGTCTTTGCACGTGTGCGAGTGTGCGATTCGTTGTTTGGCTTCATTAAAAGAAAACAACAGCCCTTGTCAAAAACATGAGGTGTACTCGGCCATACCTGTACCCTTCATCCAACCTCTGTCAGCATTTTGTGAAGACAGACAGGTCAGAGCCATAAATGGTTCACGTCCACTTTGCTATCCCAGTCCAATTACAAGTGGTCCCACCCAGCCCTTTCTTCCCACGCTCTCGTGGGCTGTCAGATTCTGATATGGAAGGCCTTGCAATATTGAAGGTCGGTCTGTCCACGCACGTAACCTCATTTCCCCAACACTCGGCTCTGCCTCTCCCAGAAGAGCCGTTTGATTGGGGTCCGTATGAAAAAGACTGGGAGCTTTGGATGGGTGGAGGGCACGAGGTGGGGAGGGGCCACGGGTGGGTACAGGGTGAGGGAATCAGAGAAGCTTCAACCACCCGCCTGAGAACAGAGCTTTGTGAAGCACTTAGCTATAATGCTTTTCAATTAACCATGGGAAGAGAGTTAGAACTAATCTGTGGCCAGTGCAAGAGACCCAGGAATGCAATAGGCATGTACACAAACTAGCAGAAGACTGGATTAGCCTACATATTTACATGGGCTCCCCTCTGCGACGACATCCACTTGTTCAAAGAAGCGCACATAAAAAGGGAATGAATCAGGGAGACTACTAGAGAGGGGAAGATGGGGAGATGGTAATTTGGGAGACCGAAGAGGGCTGAGAGATAATGAAGGACAGAAAAAAAGATCAAATCAACGGGTGAGAAAATGAGAGGTCAGAGAGATTCTGGGACCTGGAAGAGAGCAAAAATGAGATCATGAGAGAGGTGAAGGAACGCAAAGCAGAGGTACGGCTCCTCAAAAGAGATTAAGGTTGATCTGCATTTGCCTTTTTATCCGCCTCCCTGCAATCACCTCTGCCTTATTCTCTCCACAGCCAAATCTCACACACACACACACACACACACACACACACACATCTACTCCAAACGACACCAATCAGATTGAGTGATCTTGACAAATTGGGCTGCTGGAGACAAGAGTGTGCTCTTCCAGCTGTGTAGGGGGCTCTAGATAGATGCCTCAGACAGGACAGGACATTTAACTACAGTATAATTGGCTGCTATGCTAGGGAGCAGAGAAAGCAGTAGAAAGCAGTGAAACTAGGAGCGGGAAACATAAGAAGATGCTCATTATGAACAAGACAACAGCAAAACAGCTCAGTAGCCATGTCATACATCAGCAGTTTCATTCCAAATGTATTACACCATTGTGTATATGCATCAAAACGGGATGCATTCATTCTTATTCCTGTCATAAAATAAGACTTAAAGATGGATTATTTTGTGTGACTGGACATCCCAATTCCACCCTGGGTAACATCTTGTAAAGCATTAACATTGTATTTGAAAATATGCTTTGACCTTTTTGTAAGGATCTCAGAATTAATTTTATGCTCCATGGGTATCTAATTTTATGCTTTTACGGGCTTACACATTTGCAGAATAATGGAAAAGTCTGTATTTTTTTCCCAAACTCGAAAACCACAGAGCTTAGTGCACTGCAATAATGTGTTAACAGCGCATATGTCCCATTTGTTTTCATGACCAATGTACAAGTCACTTGTGAACTTTTAGCTGTTCTGCAAAAGTTGAAATGAAATGAAAACACTGGAAAGATAACACAGGTTGGTTTGGGTCTGGATTCAAAGACCCAGGGAGACTAATGAATCCACAACTCTGCCAATGTGCTGGGCTAGCAGGTTCTCTCTGCTCTTTGCCTGCATCAACTTTCTGAAGTGAAATGTGAGAAATGGGCCAATTTACAGCTGAGTGCTGTAGAGACATATGGAGATGGAGAACAGAAACCATGTAGAGGTAGATGAGAGTTAGGGCTTAATTTAGACACAAGTAAAAAGGGAGAAATGTGCTTGGGAAGGGCAGGGAAAAGACACGGAAGAAGCCAGTGTCATAATCTTTGACAGAAATGCCTGAATTGCATTTTAACTTCTTTCATGTCACTTAAAGAGAGATAAAGTTGAAGGTGGCCTCTTGAGTCACAATCAGTTACGATGACAGGAGCTGCTCTTTTCAACAAAGTGAAACTAAAGAAGGTGTCAGCATAATGAAAGTTTATAAAACAGAATATTAGATTAAGTCTGATAAAGCCGGCAGAACAAAAGGATGCAAAAGAAAGAAAAATAATTGCGTGTGAGGTATTCCACCATCTGTTGGTAATTATATCTTGGGTCCATGCTGCAGCTAAATACTGTGTTGTTGCCCATCATTTCGGAGAACAGTGCCATGACTGTTATTCTGTGTCTAATCATAATCCTGCCAACAGTCAACACTCTCTGTCAGCATAATCGTGATGTAAGTCACATCGTACTGGTAACAACTCCAGCGTGTTCTCCTATAATGCTGCATGCGGTCCACATAGAGGTTGTCATGCCTTCTGGAGACATGCAAAAACTAGGTCATTGTTGTCTGTGGGAGACATAATGGAGCGTTTCCACGCTGATGCTGTGAAATAGGGGGAGTTGGCGATGTCTTAACTGTGCCCGGCAGACGGTGTGGCAGTTCCGGGGCAGCTGGGTGACAGAGACGGAGTTTTGCAGATTGACTGAGACAAAGCGATCTGATTGCTATGACATCCACATCTGTTGCCTCCTCCGCGGCGCTTAGGAGCGAAATAGACCAGGAGGCAGGGGAGGTGGGCGGGGGGAATCCTACTATAGCCTCTACAACCCCTCCCTCTCTCAAGAGACCGGTTACATTTTCATTTGATAGGAACTAGAAAACCACCATCTGTAATTAGATTACATACAGATAGATGGAACTAGGGGGAGGAACTCAAATTAACTGAAACGATATTCTAATCAGGTTTCATAACCCCCCCTATAAATCCTCCCAAAATTCCCCGGGGACCATGATGGAAAGCCAAGCTGAGCCGGGCACTCCAACAAGATCATTTTGACGCTAATTTCCCAAACAGGAAAGCACTTAAACACAAGCACTGGCTGAGACAAGTAGGCACGTGCGTCAATAGCTAATGGGAAAAGCGGAAGCTGGGTGGATGAGAGCTGAAGAACACAGCTCTGTCTGTTGTTGTTTTGCATACACATCCTGGATGATGAGCAGTTCCTGAGCCGAGGCGACGCTTTCCGTCATCACAGGAAATGAAGCTGGTGGAGTTAAGTCTTTATGGGCAAGAGGCTCTGATAGCGTTCAGAGCTGTCAAAGAGCCAGTGTCAGCCCGCCACGCTCAAGTCTCCATTATCTGCCAACCTGCCAGTGACTGTCTGTTCCTCATAAAGTGCTCATGCTCACCCCGTATAATATAAGATGCGGTATGAATGACAGGAAAATGCAGTGAGGGGAAGGTTCCAAATGTGCAGTGCTGAGTTTTTCTGTGATTTAATATTGTTTTATTAACCAATTCAAACAACATATTAAAACACAAATGTCTTCCAGACAACCATCATTCTGCTGGCCGTTATGTTTGTGTCTCACTTTGATCCAAATGTCACGTCATTTCTTATTTCCCAGATCAAAACATGGAAAGCAGAGTCGTCTGAAACAGCAGAGATTGTATGCTGTAAATGTTTACTGTCGCTCCCGTATACTGAGATATACATTAAATCAGCATTTGCTATAGATGTTTGTCTAGACATAATTATCAAGGCACTCTCTTGGTTTACATACACTACAACGGACAATGCATTGTAGCTAGCAGATGCTTATTTTCTCTGATTAGGCCTCTGAACCACATCACATACAGTAATTAGCAGCGCTGCCACTGCATCTGTGCTATCCAAGTTTTTAAATTAGACTTTTAACACAGTACCAGAAAGACATGCTTCAAAACTGGCAATGAAACAACCCGATTTGTCAACACATTCGCAGCAAGTAGGATTTACCAGTTCAAAACCATTCCTCTGGGGCCCAAGAGCACATTGGCACAAAGAGGGCTGCTTTAATTTCCAAACACACCTGCCCAATTCTACTTATATCACATGCAAAAAAAAAAAAAACACCAAAAATACAACTAGCACAAAAAGTAGAGTTTTTTTCTCTCCTCTCTAACAAACAACCTCGGCCTGCCATTTTGCTGAGAGCAGATACGCAGCCAAAGCCGCTCCCATGAGTGTGTGCTTGCGGTGTCAGGAGAGACACAGCCAGAGCAGCCTTGCAGGCTGCACCTGCTCTGGCCTGGGGCCCTGCTCTGTTAGCTAACAACAGCAGCGCGGTGCTGAGATGGAGGGATGCAGACCCAAATGCTAGAGAGCTTGGGGGAAATGAATTTGCTGGCTGGAAATGTCAACAGCTTTACTCAAACCAACTATAGCGCATTTGAGGGCCTAATATGTATTCATACTTTGGTGCAGTTGTAGAGCTTGTGTGCTCTGCAAATGTGAAGCTATAAATAATATTACAGCCCAGTTATCTGAGAGAGAATAAGACATTTGGGTAAGTAGTTTTGGTGTACTGTACGTCTGCAGATGCACATCCTTAGGGAGACCTAAACCCATCTTCACTAGATAAAGAAAGCTGCTAGCAGATACATTCACATACCCAAATGCCAGTCAGCAAGGCCACGTTACACTTTGCTCCCAAAAGCACCGTTGTAAAACTGCCAAGTACCTAGTAGCAACAATCATTTAGTCCTGCAAAGTATCCATTCACTGTAGCACTGGGATCAGCAGTTTGAGGCAACATCACAGTGTGTCAGCTTCAGCTGGTCTTAATAGGGCAGCTGCTCAACTCTAGTATGTCAAAAATACATTACACTCACTGGAAATGCCATTATATCCTACCAGCCATGGCCTAGCTAGAAGTAAAAAGACAACAGTGTTCTAATGAATATGGCCATTCCCCCGTGTGTTCATATGCTCCAAAACATAGACTGGTTGGGTAATTTCACACCTGAAGCGTTACAGCAACTGCTGAGTGCCAACTTATGGTCTTTTGTTTCACTGTGTGGTTATGTACTCTACTTTTAACAGCCTCAATTGGCACAGCTTGAGTGACTGAAGACACACTTCCTTTTTATTGCAAGACAGAGCGGCATTCGTAGTTGTTTCAGCATGCGCTCCATCCAGACAGGTGGCAGAGGCCCCCCCAAACACATTTTACACAATGCACATGCTACCAAAAGATTGTGACATATTGTGGCACAGACAGTTAGTGAAGTGTATGGCAGTCTTCTGTACTGTAGGTCCAGCAGTGAGCAACAGCCTTTAGCCTTCTTCTATATTTAAACAACTAAGGCACAGCAGAAGCAGCGGATTTCACAGTGGTAATTGGAGCCCTCTGCAGACTGGGGAACAATATTTGCTGTAATGTGTCCTCTGACCCCAGTCCATCTAATGAGAAGTGCTGGAGGAGGGGGACAAGAAGCTGGAAGAGAAAAGACGAAAACAGCAAGGTGTTATCTGAGATGGATGGTTAGCGTGTACAGTTCCCATCGATCACTTCCTGTCGGGCATGAGGACATCACTCACTTGTCAACACATGCAGGAGAACCTCGCAGACACAAACATACAGCCGCATAAAAAAAATAGAGAAAGAAAAAAAAAAAAAAAAAAAAAAAAAAAACCCAGGGAAAACGCAAACAGACGTACGTCGACACGCCCACACGCTGACACGCCCACAAATCTTCGCTGTCATTTTTCATGGCTCCCGCGTAGAACAGTGGCAGCGCCATCTGTCGCAGGGCGAGAGGGCGGGGCTGGCTGTTCCAGAATGCAGGACGCTCACGATAGCCCAATAGCAAACACTAAGGCCGCACAGCAACTCCTGGCGTCCGCACAGGAACGCCGGGGAGGGAATGGCCTTAGAGGAAAATGGCAGAAGACGTACAGTGTCTGCATATTGGAGACACCGCAGCAGTGTGGAGGGGGTGGGGTGCAGACCAGGGAGGAGGTGGGGAATGACAGCAGTATTAGTAGCAGCCTTTATTAGATGGCAACAGAGCTCTAGTTAAATATCTCAAATCTATGAGGCATGAGATCATTAGGCATGGTGAAGCATGATGCGGAGGGAGTGGAGGGTGTTTTGTTCTGTAGTCCTCATTACCGTGTCTATCTCCAGCTGCCTGTCAGTCTCCACCTGTCTGTCTGCCTTGTTAAGAGCACAGGAGTCATGCCTCTCCCGCAGGAGATGAGCCCACAGAGGATACACGGCCAATCCTCCCAGCACTCCAGTATCACATGTCCCAACAACTGTAAACACACGCCTGACATAAGTAGCCTGGCGTGAGCCCCATATGAATAAATCCATACGGCACAGTGGGGCACAACAGGCTGCTCTGGAATGGAAATCTCTCATTCCTGTCATTTGGGTTTGCCTTTTACATGCAGCCATAACACCCTCCCATGGTTCGGTCCACACACATTTAAAACAGAGAGACCGGGCCAGGTGGGTGAAGGGAACTATTAAAAACAACAAGGTGCCCAGTCTGCCCATGGCTTGGTTGTGACTGCAACCCCCCGCTGCAGTAGCAGGCTGCTGGGGCCGTCTGTGTGTCTACCTACTTCACTCTTGGCTGCTAACACACTGCGGGGCAGTTACAGTAACCCCACCAGGGCGAGCGGGAGATCTGACTAATATGCCAGATTCAAGTGTGTGTGTGTGTGTGTGTGTTGGGAAGGGGGAGGTGGGTAGCTACAGTAAATACAAAGCCAACATACAGTACAGTATCAATAGCCAATAGCAGATAGTGCTATTGCACCACTGGCATTTAAGGCCCAGGCCACGTAAAGGCTACAGCTCAGCCGTGGACAAACTCCTGGAAAATTGAGCCTTCAAAAGAAAGGCTTATAAATCCCATCTTGGACAAAAGAAGGGGTGGAATTAGTGGGATTTAGCAGAGTCTGTGTGAGCCAGGGTATTAGAGGTGCTCTAAACATGTCACCATCCCGGCTGGATCATACCGTGGGCCTCCATAAGGACACAGTACGGCTGTATGTCTCCACACCACTAGGCTGGACAGACACTGCAGCAGGGCCTGTGGTCGTCAGTGTTAAGGCCCACTGGAACCACTCCGATGTGGATTTATACAGGAATGTAGAAAACTGTGGTTTTGGCAGGCCTGGCCGTGATAAACATTGTGAAACAGAGGCGAGTGTGCATGTTTCCTTGGCCACATGCTAAAGGATATACTGCCCAGGAGAGATGGTGCCGTAGACAGGCCTCATTCAGAGCTTGATGTCGCTGGTGTGTACTGTATGAAGCCCTGGCTCTTATGCTAGCGTATCACACACACACACACACACACACAGCGGGACGTCTCTGCCACTAAACACAGTGAAGCTCAACAGAGGGTTGCCATGCCGCCTCATCGAGCAAGGAAATGTGCTGCTGTTGCAGTGGCCCCTCATGCCAGGTTTGTTTCATGCCCCGTGGTGGCACCTGGCGGCAGACACCCCCTGGACCATCGCCATCTATACACCCTACCACAACAGACTGCGCCCATGGAACGGTGACCTCAATAAGCCCCCCGGTGCACTTCCATTTGCTATAACAGGTGCACAGGGGGCACGGGCAAGCGGCAGCAAATCAAAAATGAGTGCTCTGTGGCCTGGAGAACACATTACAAATGTACTTTTCAACACACAAATCAATCTTTCCATTTGCCACGCTCACTGTCCAAGAATCCATCTCCACGGGCATCGCAGGGTGGAGCGGGCCCCTTGAATGAGGATTAATGGGGCGGGGCGGAGAATGGCCTAGTCACCGTTATTCCTATTGTTTCCACCGCTGTGTGTTTTGACAGCGGGCTCCCTGGTGAGGTTTCCTTTGCCGGCTCGGGGTCTGGCCGCCGCCTCGCAACGCTCCACGGAGCTCCCCTCTCCCTCCTCCATCTCTGTCCCCTCCCCCTCCTCCATCTCTGTCCCAGTGCCAACAGGGACGGCACACATACATTTACAGCTCCGGTGCTGAGTCGCTGTTGCCCTGCCGCTAGCTTCATGCGTGCGTGTGTGTGTGTGTGTGTGTGTGTGTGTGGCGGGGGAAAGGGGGGAGGCCACGCAGCCACGCCCCGCTCCACTCGGCGGCCCGTAAATACCGCGTAGCGTCAGGACCAGCAGGTGCTATCAGCCCCCATCGTTAATTATGCCTGCTGCATCACTCCAGGGCCTGCTCACACCTCCGGCTCACGCACCCATCTCCTCCGTCCACCTCCACTCTGCTATCAACCTCCACCGCGTCATTCCTTCCCTCTATGTTCTCCCGGCCCGCCTCGTTTCTCGCACCCCCGTGAACTGCCCGCCGTTTCTTTCCTTCCCACTGTCTCAATCTTTGTCCGACATTCCCAGCTTCTCCCAAGTGACTCTCTCTCTCTCTCTCTCTCTCTCTCTCCCCCTCTCTCTCTCTCTCCCCCCCTCTCTCTC
>JAODUG010042383.1:0-16880 GCA_027564795.1 Aphredoderus sayanus | reverse complement strand
ACACACAAATCATACACTATCAGATGGCGCCGCCGTGTGGCCAAAAACTAGATTTCTGAGTACATTACGAGGGTTAAGAAGCAGTGATGTGTGAAGGGTTGCACTGCATTGTGGGTTATTTGGACTAGTGTCCAGGTTCTCCACACCCTGCCTAGGGACCATCTCCACACTGTTTCGCAGGCTTTGAGTAGGTAGTGTAGCTAGACGAGAAGCTGACATACATTAAGCACCCAGGCTGCAATAGAACAGAGGCTGACAACATACAAAAAGATGACAGGAAAAGTGTAATTTCTAAGAATGGAGAAATGTGGAGAAGAATGGAAAGAAGAAGGAATTGACAGAGAGATGCTTGATTGGAGATTCATACCCTGCGGGGAGAAGAATGACTCATCGGTACCCTCCTCCTCATCTCCCTCTAACACTCTCTCCGTCCTTTTATTCCCCAATTCTTTGTTGTTTCCTCTCACTGAATTAGCTTTAGACCTCAGCTTTTACCACATTCCTTTCCTTGTTATACCTAGCCTCTATCACACATAGGTCTACAGTATCACTGTACGTGGTTTTGCATCCCAAAATAATGTCCAACCAATCTCCACGCAGGGATGCAAGACAGTAATCACAAACAAAGGTTAATGGGCAATTAAAGCGCTTATAATATAAGCACAATATGTGCAGGTATAGTAAAAGTACTATATGTTAAAGTCAGTTGCGCCGTTATCAAAAGCTGGTGGGGCAGATGTCTGATGATGATATATTTTTGCATTGTGCTTCTGCACACAAAAGCGTTACAGCTACCTGACAAAACACATGGGAAAAAGAACATTTTGGGACAACCACAGAGCGAAACCACAACCACAGAAACATTTTATGTTTTGCTTATCAGAACCAAAATCTTTGATACAGATATATTTTCTCAAATATCCAGTCCAGTTCTCAAATATCAAGTTCTCTTAAAGAAACTTTGCGCTGTTGCATGATATTTGCTCACATGTTTTGATATAGGCTGTACCTGAGAGGGATTGTTTTAGTGCAGACTAATATTGTGGGCTATATTACATCACAGTCAAATGGGCAGATTTATTTCTTATTATTGCTGCAGTATAATTTCTGGCTACAGACTTACATTGGAAAACTATGGGGCGCTGTGGAGTTTCTGTGGGCAAAGACATCATCTGCCCCACATGAAAGTAAATAAGAAAAATCTAGATTTGCACTATTTTGACGATCTAAGCACATGGTCTAAAGTGCAAGGTGCAAACTGCATTTAGGCAGTGTCCAAATCCACTTTTGCTAGTTTAATAGTGGATAAAACGGTCACTGCACCAGTCACATGGTTCAAGAGTACTTCATTCATAAGGCGTTACAGCTGCTTATACTGTATCTGAGTCAAACTATCGGTCATATCATGCAAAGACATTTAACTTTATGTCTGTGATAAGAGATATACCTGGTTAAACTGTGTTCTAAATCGAGACACAAGTCAAACACTAACTGAATTGAACTTGAAATCCATAATAACAGTAATCATGCCCCAGTGTTATGGGGTGTTCACATAGGAAGTGAAGTACATTTTCACCTCGCGTTACTCTTTCAAATTGAACCGTTTGAATTATTTGTGTGCACTCACGTAATCACGTTACTCGCGCGAGTAAACATCCAACTAGATATCGACAGTTGTGCTATTGTTAGCGCTAACTTGGTTTATAGTAAAGTAGGCTACAACCAATGGCTGTATCAAGTTAGATAACATATTTTCAGTACATAAGTAGTCCAACTTCCTTGTTAATTTTTCTCCAAGAATTCCCCCAGTAGGCTATTCTTGTTTTGTTAAATCAAACAACTATGGATGCCCACACAACTACAATTTATATTCTAATTCTTCTGTTACTACATTAGTGA
Organism: Aphredoderus sayanus; assembly: GCA_027564795.1. Taxonomy (NCBI): domain Eukaryota; kingdom Metazoa; phylum Chordata; class Actinopteri; order Percopsiformes; family Aphredoderidae; genus Aphredoderus; species Aphredoderus sayanus. The sequence goes on along the minus strand of JAODUG010042383.1, from coordinate 14,981 downwards.
AGACAGTCTCAATGCTGATATGCTTTCGCGACACAGCATCTTGAGAATTTCTGAAGTTCAAAAAATCGCGCGAATAGGCAATTTCTGAATTTTTCGCACCATTCGCGTTGCCCGGAGCAAATTCGCATATAGTCACATCTTTGCATTGACTTTGTATGTAGTTGCGCCGCAAGAAAACCTCAACTCACTTCCTGTGTGAACACACTGTTAGTCTAGTTCCCAGTAAACAGAGCCCATGCTCATTAACATTCATACTTCATGTTAACATTCCATACTGTGTACTGAAGGATACTTCCACTCTACAATGCTGATGCAGGCTCTACGTATGGGGTTCTTCAGCGTGAGGCAGAGGAGGGCTCTGGGAGGGCGCGTAGCTGCCGTGGTGACGGGCTTCTTGGGCTTGGCAGCGTAGTGCTGCCTCTTCCTCTGCGTGGAGCTGGCCGTGGAGATGGGCCCGCCCCCTCCGCCCACGCCCAGCCCCGCCCCTCCTCCCGACGAGGGGTTGCCCATCAGCTTGGCCTGCCGGGCGGCATCGATGGCCGCCTGCCAGCTCAGGGCGGCGCCCGGCGTGGGGATGTGCTCCGGGGCCAGGCCCACCACGCCCACGCCGCCGTGGTTGGCCCCGCCCCCTCTGCGGTCGCCACTGTGCTCATTGGTCAGGTTGGGGGGAGCGGGGGGAGGGAGGGTGGGAGGGGGTGAGTAGTCGGAGCCTAGGGGAGGAAAGAGGGGTGGGGGGTAGAGGACAACATTAGTTAGTGAATCAGCAGTTTAACCTGTACATACAGTGACTAGTAAGTAACACGTAAGCATAGGTTTTAAAAATAGATATCGTAAAATAATTTAAATAAATGACAATATAAATATTAAATGAATTAATTAAGGCATTTTTGTAAATGTACAAACTGCTAATTTAAAACAAAAATAAAATAGAAACGTGGGTTTGCTATAGGTTTGTGTATCTTCGAAATACTAAACATGTGTTGTTCCAGAATAGAACAACTTACTTAAAAATATGTATAATATCAGTCTTGACACATAAGAATATTATGAAATTATGAAAACTCCCCAAGAGAGACAGAATTACAATAACCTGGGTGATATTACTTATATCACCCAAACTAAGAATAAGTCTAAGTGAGTAAGAGTAAGGGAGAGCGGATTATCCCGTATGCTTATAGTGAGATTAGAGAGAGTTAGCATATCCTCTGAGCTCTCCTACTCTGACAACAAGGATTCCACAAAAGCCTTCAAATCCTGGACTAGACAGGGAATGGACATTTTCTGGAATGGCAGAAATGTAAGTTGCTCTGTGTCAGTACAATATATGCAATAATGTGACAGTCTTAACAGAAATACTAAGGCTATGATCTGATCCTATTGTGACACTCAACACGGCAAACAACAACATAATATATAGAAATATTACACTTCCGCAGCATAACTCAAAATTGTTTAAGAGAATGTTGATAAGAAGTTGTGAGATACAGAATCACACATTGTGCAAATGTGTTCATGTGTGCAAATACACTTCACAGTTGTTTCGAAATAGTGATTTAACCCTCCCACTGTTCTCCGGGTCAAACTGACCCAACGCACTACCTTGTTGCACCAGCAGAAGGTGCCAACCGCAGCACGAACATATGACGTTCCACGGTTAGCGGCATCTGCTGGCCCAACAAGGTAGTGCGTTTGAAACCTAAGGAAAGCGGGTGGGTTAAGTTATAGCATACAGTAATTAAGTGGCTCTGTAGGACATTCTTCCATTATACAGTATGTCACACCTTTTATTGCTTTGCGGGCCCCACACACATGCACTAACATGCACTGAGCTGGCCTGGCTATGAAAACAAAGAACAGAGGGACTTGGACTATAGCACGGGCAGAGGGAGTTTGATGTCATTCTCTGCTCAGGGTCCAATTACTCCACTATATCATACATAGAAAATAGTTGTTTCATGCTATATTAATGTTTAAAATATCGTAGAGCACCTTTAACATTGTTTGTCAGTTTGACTGTTTGTGTTCATGTTATCAGGAATGAGAACAGAATCCAGTGTTTCTACAAAGCTCAGGCAGTGTAAAGGGGAATGCAGACAAAGTGGTTTGGATCGTGCCAAACAACACTATTCCAGCCTTGGTAATGCATGTCCAATTTGGGAGTGGAGCTGCTATTCTGAAGGGGAGTGGTTTATTTGTTTTTTTCGGATGTTGAGTTCAAATATCAACAATTTGTCTCCAGCATCACTTACACCACTTTTACACTACTATAAATCACAAATTCAACCTGTATCTCTGGTAAAGAATAATAATAATACAAGTGAAATATTTCGATAAAGACGCTTGTGTATGACACAATGATATAAAAGGCGGGATTAATGACATTCATAAAACATAACAGTAATTAGCTTTTTAACATGATAACATTATTTGTAATGCAATGGTAAAACTGGGAGCTGAACTAAACTACATAGACTCCCAGCTGAACGGTCATGGGTTCAATCATTGAGTAAGATGTCTAAGTCCATCCTACTCTTTCATACTTTTAACTGTACTCATTGTAAGTCACTTTGGATAAAAGTGTCTGCAAAATGAAGTAATTGTAATTGTATAAGCACCACCGTGGGACTCTGGACAACAATCTGTAAATGCACTGGAAAGAATTCCTCCAGACAACACAAGTCACATAATCATATTACAGCAAATGAAATTCCGAAAATCTAATTTACACACCCCACATAGCTACATTTAGAAATATTATACTGCAATGTTAAATGGCCTAAAAAAGTATGTGCATAATACTACTTGACAACAGAAGAAAAATGGGTCAAAATAGGAAATTACAAAAGAACCAAAAAAGTACTTATTTTCAATGTCTAGTTTCAATCAATCAATCAATTAATCTTAATTTATATAGCACTTTTCATACAAATACATGTAACACAAAATGCTTCACACTACAAAATCATTAAAAACAATACAAAATAATTAAAAACATACAATATAAAAAATTATACCACCACCCTATGTAACACCCATCATCCCAACCCTCCAATCACAAACAAGCACCAGGGAAAACAAAAAATCAAGCCCAAACATCCAGAGTCCCATTCCCACCAACCCCGAAACACAAAAAATCTGTGGACCCCAGACCCACTCCCCAACCACTTCAATCTTAGTCACAGAATGGAAAACTGAAGACACTGAAGGAATGAGCCCACACACCAACATACCCCAGACCCCCAAGGATGTGGCACCAGGGGTGCATCACTGAACACAGACACAACGCAGGTGACTAAATGGACCAGCTCCCCCCAGCTAAATCCCCAGGCACTGCAAGCCAGGGCACACACCCACCCACGATCCAGCCCACCAACCAGGCACCACAGAAGCACTAAACAACCCAATCCACAACACACAGTTTGACTACAGTTCCTATAAAATCTACAATCCCATTTGTCTGAGCAATCACAGTCTACAAAAATGCTCTCACTAGTAAATTATACTTAATATTTTGCCAGAGCCTCTTCTGTATAACACACACACACACAATGAATAGAAACATGAATACCAGAGGATATATGTACTGTATACTGTATATGTCCATAGGGTCACAACAAGGTGAAAACTATATCAAATGAAAACACTCACAGATTTCACAGACTGAAGTACATTGGCTCAGTTGGACATACAAATTCACATTCCCTTATTCATCATATCCTATGATCTCAAGAGCTAGAACAGAATCCCTTTAAAGTTATCTTTAAACATACACTTACAAAAATAAAAATTCCCTTGAGAGCCCTAGACTGAAACTATTTTTCTTGCCAACGGCAGATAAACAAACAAATAAATATAACCAGCTTTATGAGAAGCGACTCTGTATAATGGGACACACACGGCCATGACTAACCGCATTGGTCGGAACTGTAGATTCCGTTTAAATCATAACAGCCTGTCTTTTTTTAAACACTTTTTGTTTTTACAATATATTTATTGATTCTTCTAAACAAGATGTACAGTCAAGCAAAAACATTTTACAACTAAATATTTCCCCCACCCCTCCACTCAAAACACTTTTTTAAACATTCTGTAAACTCTCTCTCTCTCACTCTCTCTCTCCCTCTCTCACTCTCTCCCTCTCTGTCTCTCCCTCTCCGTCTCTCTCTCTCTCTCCCTCTCTCACTCTCTCTCCCACTCTCCCTCCCTCTCTCTCTCTCCCTCTCTCTCCACTACTACTACAGTGTGTTGCCCTGTGTGAGTCTGCATGACTGCTGTACCACAACATCTCTGCCTCCCCCTCTCTCTCCCTCATATAGACACACACAAAGCTTTCAGCTTATTGTACAGCTGTGTGATCAGTTTATCTCACGCTGCCTGCCTCTCTATATGGTACCCCCACCCCCTCAGATGTGTGTGTGAGTGCATGTGCATGCGTGGGTATATGAAGATTAGAGGCGAGCAGGAGACTTTAACACTGAGCTCTCTAATCTCTGTGTTTGACCGTCTGTCCTCCTGCCTGTGTGTCTGTCTGAATAATAATGAGCTGTGTCTTACACACACACACACACACACACACACACAATATATGTGTGTGAGAGAGATGAGAGTGACTATAATTCTATTAGGGGTCCTTATGTTGCCAGGGGAACGCAGGGAGCTTGCCGTGTATGATTCTGAATGATGGGGAAGCCTGAGGTCGGTGGGGTGGGATGAGAGAAGGGGGAAGGGAGAGAGAGAGAGAGAGAGAGAGAGACCTGCATGTGATTGGGGGGATGCTGATTGGAAAGCATCCATTTATGTGCATCAGCTCTAACAAACCCATGCAACGTGTATCTGTAACCATCTGCCAATAGTTTGGTGGGGGGGCACAACAGACTATGCTTCTACTACAGTGAATAAAACAACTGCTTTATAATTAGCAAACTATGTGTCACATCCATGCCCATTGACTCTGCTATTGATCCATCAGCCTACATTATAGCTCTCTACCTCACCTCCTATCACATCAGCACCAATCAGGTATTGGCATTCATTCATTCTCCTATTCTAATCTGTATTTATTACAACAATCACTGGAACAATTAGACGAGTATGTGTGTGTCACACATGATCAATCAGAGTTTGATCATGTGTATTGATTGGTGTGGTTGTGCGTTCATCCCTATGGGTTACCATCATGAGCCGTCAGAGAACTAATCCATACATTGTATCAGACGTCGACTGACAATAAGCTAAACATATAGAGCTAAACACGCGCAAGCTTATCCCAGTGGAATTGTCTTTTCATTTTCACCTGAACATATGTGGCTTCTGACCCTCTCTCTCTCTCTCTCTCTCTCTCTCTCTCCTTACAGTGCCTCTCCCCCTAAAGCCTATAAATGTCACTCTCTGCTCTCCTCTCCTCTATTAAACTGGTCCTCCATTGACATTTAACCCCTGAAAAAGATGCTATACTAGCCATAACACAACATAAACAAACCTAAGCTAACCAAATGAGAAAAAAAGAGAAAGACACAGGAACATAATTCATGCGGCCTGCAGGGGTCCTAATCTCGGCTGCGGTAAAGGGCCATTTCCTCCTCTGCCAGCTCACCCTCCCGACCCTCCTCTCCACCCCATAATCTTTATAGCTGTCACTCCCTCCATTGGCTCTCTGGCAGAGGGCAAGTTCATTTCCAGCCCTCATTCCTCTATCAATCTGCCACTCTTTTTCTTTAGAATTTCCTCTACATCTGTCTCGCTCAGCCACCCCTTCCTTCTCCTCACACTCCAACACAAGGCTCGCTTAAAATATCTGTGTTACATGTCATTAAATCTAGTAATGACTATGAAGGAATTATTCAAACAAGCGGACATTTCCGCTGGAGGAGATGAGATTTTAGATTACAGTAGGTAGGTTATGGAGCGTATGGTTTAAATAGCGACCAGGTACTTTATCCTTCTTTTAACTCTGCTTCAATTCATGAAGCTAAAATGTATATTAAAGGGGTAGTGTCTACTGTAATTGGCCACTAGGGGCAGAATACCTGAAAATACACACGCCATACTGTATGTGACGCATGGGAATGCTGTTTATGTTCTTCATATGCATTAAAACAATGTAGTGCTGCGATATCTGCAGAACATAGTTCCTCTCAATAAATGGTTGTCATGGTAATCAAGGCAAAATCTAATTGTGCTCAGGTATTGTACATGGTACATGTTAATAAGGAAATATCCTTCTCAAAACAGGAGGTTTTAAATCACAAACTGAAATGAGGAAATATCCATAATTAAAATGAAATGTATTGTATTACTCGCACGTGTGTAAAGTCTCTCTCTCTCTCTCTCTCTCTCTCTCTCTCTCTCTCTCTCTCTCTCTCTTGCTGTCCATATGTGGCCATTATCTGGCCGAGTGAACACACACACACACACACACACACACCTACTCCACCACACACACATACAGCACAGACAACACACCAACACGTACTCCCTGCAACCCTGACAGAGCACGGTAGAGTACAGTATCTGCACAGTACATTGTACATTCACATGCATGCACATACACACCCACACAAGTGCATATTGAACACCACTGAAGACATAGTAAAGCATGTGTCATAAAACATAGAATCTAATTGTATCAACAGCCTATAATTAAATATTGATGCCCTCATGGAAATGCTAGGTTAATTGTTTCTCCAAGACCTAAAAAGGATGCCACCCACAAAATACATTATATAAGCCGATACATGATGACGATGTATTGTATTTCAGCCTGCAAGCACAGAATCCTTTTCATAGAAACATTTACAGTAGATTCTAGTTATCTGATGCTTCGGTAGGAAATAATCGCATATCCGAATGCAGTTTACAGTACAGCACTGCTGACTTGCAGTGTATATTTCATTGTGAATGTAAGCAAGAGAGGCAGATCTACGCCTGTGCTTGCTTACAGGTTGATGTCAATTATACAGTAGTGGAGATACTGTATTTCAGGTCAGTACCAAAAATGTTTACTATACACTATATACTATAATATATATGCTATACTTCTATACAGCAACATTTGACAAAATAATACAAAAGAATAATTTCCTACTAAGACCTCTGGGTCAGTCCTGGTAGGAGGGGAGGTTGTAGGAAATGAGGAAAGCGTGCACTATTTGAGTGTGTCTATGAAGCAGAAGGAGAAAACCTGTATGTGAATAATGCATTTGGATGCAAATTATTGCTCACTGTCATCCGATAAGAATTCCTAGATGATTACAGGAATCACTGATTGATTATTTTCATCCAAGGCTATTACACACAAAGGGGCCAACATCTGTGCACTTCTGCAAATAAATTCTACTTCACACACTATTGTATAGCAGTTCGTAATTTATTTATTATTTTACAATTTCTAACAATGAAGTGTTAAAGTAAAATTCTTCAAAGGTTACCTTTGAGTGGCGTGTTTTCAGAGTATTAAATCCTTGCAAAAGTCAAAGCAGCCCTCTGGCACACTAGTTTAGCGGCTGGGCCAAACTCAACAGCATCTTTTTTTCTTTTTTTATCCGACAGGACACAGTGTGAATTTCCATCTGAGAATTTCTGCCTTTCTCTGACACATCATTTATACTGATCTGGAGCACACTGGACAGTGTGGTTAAAAACGTTTAATGCATTATTTGATATATATGTATGTTTAATTTAGAGAGTTTCTGCTCAATTTGCATTTAACATACTCATTCTAAAACTGCGATTTTTACAGATGGGTACATCTTAATGAATTTACGTCTGGGCCGTTTAGCTAATGCTTTTATCCACAGCTAATTAAAACAAGAACAGCTAGTGATAAATCCTTTATCATCAACATTACAAGCAACAAATAATATAGGACAGCTATTATGGGGGAAATCTTCATGATACTGTATATGCCACAGAATTCAAGATTTGCATTTTATGCTAGCAAGCAACAAGGCACTCAGATTAAATCGTCCAACACTTTCTCACTGCTGGTGCAAACCCACCTAAACCTTGAACATCAGTTCAGATCAGATGCTCAGAGACACGTTCTGCAGTACTTTTATGTCACACTGATTGCACACATTAGACAAATAGAACTCTATTGGAGACATCAGTCTTTGTAAGTTTAAGGCAGGGCAGACAATGGTTTTGCTTGGATTTATGATGTTCTACACACACATTCATACATTTATTCTCTATCTGATTATAATCCATGTGTGAGAGAGAGAGAAAAACTGAAAGAGTGTTAGGGCAAGTAGGAAGACAAAGAGTAGGCCTGTTTTCACACTGCACCCATCAAGCCCCCCCCCCCCCCCATTCACACACACACACACACACACACACACACAGTGCACAAACATGTGCACAGTGTAGGCAGCAGATATTAATAACTCCTTATTAATATTCATCTGCAGTGGAGAGATGTGAGAGCTGCGTAACCCAGTTACTAGCTGTCTCTCAACCCGTCTCTGCACCGTCTCTCCACATCTATCGTCTAGTCTCTCTCTCTCTCACTCTGTCTAACTCTCTCTCTCTCTCAATAACCATTTTGAAGCCACATATTCAGCTGACATTGCCTTCCAAAGCACTTTAAAAATGAGTGCGACAGTAGAATAGGCCTGTATTCCTTGATCATCACAATGGCGGGATTACAAGCTGCGAATAGCAAAGAGTTCAACACTCAAGACCCGAGCCCAGATAATAGACGCTACAAGAGTCACAGCAGTGATAGAATTACCAGGTATGATAGCGACGGGTAAAGAAATCAGTCTATTTTGGTCTGTTGTATCGCTCTCATGTTCGCTTTCACCTTAGCCTCTATCTCCCCGCCATCCATTATAATGGGATACATGTATGACGTTATATATTTTCAACTGATGAGTTATATAGAAATTCACCCCCTATATAGTTGTCATGAACTGGGAAACTAACTATAGAGGCCAAAACCACTTTTTGAACCAGGCTGTAAACATGTTAATTTCTTCTGTAAAGTTTGACATTTTAACATGGGGCCATTGGGAATTGACTCGCTTTTGCACCCATGTTGGTTTCATTCCTCAGCACAGGAATTTGCGCTTGGTATAGCAAAACTCCCAGTTTATGGCTGGCTGGACAGGGTAGAGAATGGTATGGGCCTAGGTATTATGCAAGTAGAGAGGAGTTTAGTTTATTTTATTTTATTAGGATCTCCATTTTCTGATGAAGTGACTTCAGATACTTTCCTGGGGTCCACACGAGACATAATAAAAATATAACCATCAACACACAAAGACAGATAGTAACTGAAAAAGATTTTTACAAAAAGTACAAATACAAAATAAGTGTAATCCACTCTGCACACAGGGCCAAAATGACATTTTGTGATTCTGGAGTTTAATACCACAATGATAATTGCAGACACAAATCAACGAATCAAGGAGTGGGCTTGAAAACATTGAAAATAGCACACCTTATTTCATTGTTCTGATCTCTCTGTTAACTTATATCAATTCTTCAGAGTTTGAAATTATCACCAGCCAGCAGCCAAACAATGATGAATGTTAGCTTTGGCTGCAAATTGCCGTTTTTGGCAGCAAACCAAGCTACCATTGGGGTGTTCACTCCAATCCCTCAATTCTTCAAGTTGCTCTGTAAACAGATGCAACAATGATAAAATATGGAAAGTCTTTGCCAAACATTTTCTCTTCATTGCTCTTCAATGCACTAGTCTACCAATAAGATTTAGCCAAATATACAGTATGCACTTAGATTAAAAGTGGAATTTCAACCCTTACACTTTTTTTATATATAGGCTATACTATTTATCCCTGAAGGGACTGTCAGATGTTACAGAAACAGCAATACAAACAATGTAAGACAACACAAAATATACTCAGTTATAAAAAAAAGATACTGTACAGCTGCAATGAATAATACTAAGCAGAAACGGTGAGAGTAGACATTAGTGAGGTTGGGTTAGTCAGTACGATGATGTTGTTTGGCGTTTTGATTCAGGTTCAAGGTGAATGAGTAATGACTGTGGAGATTCCCTTGGGTAAAGAGCCTATAGCGTTAGAGGGCCTATTCAACCACTAGTTGAACACTTGGCTGTTGCCAGCCACATGTGTGTGAGTGTGCTCTGAAAAAGACACAAGTGTTCTGGACAGAAGCCACTCTGCCCGTTCTATAACAAACGTTAACCCAGGGCTATAGCAGCAGCATAAATACTTTCCATTTCCCAGCGTAGAGCTGTGTGAGCTTGCTTTCACATATCCACGTGTATCTACTGTATAGGAGGAAAAGCAGGAATTTCACAATCCCCATGTCTGATCTTGGTTTTTCCTTTTAAATGTAATCTTACCTGTCCTAACCCCCCTCCCCCTTCCCCAAACAACAATTCTCTATTGATGACATTGTGTAATAACCATATAATTTACTGGGCATGAATAAAGACATTATCAGGGTGCCAATTATTGTGATAGTGTGATCCAATTGATACCAATTATCATAGTACAGCTCTTCTCATATTGATATGCAGTATGCCAGTTACAATACTCTTAACAACTCCACCTACCACATTCCTCTTATTTTCAGTGGCTTCTTGTAGGGGAATTTATGGTCATACCACCAACAGATCTTAGGTATTCGAGAACAAAGCATTCCTTGCGGTTTTGGTAAATAACAGTACAGCCCTGTGTTGTTTACAAAGCATCAACAAAGCATCCACATTAACCAGATGGTCATCTGATCATACCACCTAATACAGTATTTCCTATCCACATAAACAGCATTGTTCCATGAGGATCACACTCAGAGGTGAAAAGGACAATTTTCATATTGAAAAAGTTCCCGGTATTCCAATCAAAATGTCCATGCATACTGTAAGAGTTGATTTAAAAGGACACGTAACAAACCAGACCACAAATGAAACAACCTCAGGTCTAACCACGCTTACATTCTTTCGTATCACATTAAAAAAAAAAGTAAAAAGGATAACCCTTACCATTTCAGGCTTTATGTCATTGTCCAAGTTAAAAACATCGAAACTGTTATCACAGTTCTGCATGGGTTTAATCCATGGCCAAAACCCAAAAGCTCCTGGCAAAATCATAAAATGATGTTTCTGCCAGTAACAACATCTAGCATTTTACATACTGTAAGTCATAATGCTTTGTTCTATAAATAATTACCAGTACATTCATACACTGTGTTATCGGCTACAGTACATGACCCAGATTGTGTTGTTTTTGCTTTTCACATACTGTAAGTGAGTAAGTGCAATTTCTATTTCTCTTGCTGTTATCCTTTGTATTTAACCTTCTTGAAGCGGTTTAAAATAACCTAGACCAGATTCTTCTTTTTTGTAATTTCATACAGATACAGACAAGCTGATAAAACAATTCATTGCCATAAAAGCACAGCCTGACAGTTAAATGCCACTTTTAAGGTAAATGCATAAACTGCCTAATTTCCCCATTTGTCACTGTACAGTAATTCTTCACATTATAATAGTGGTTTTGAAAAGATTCCTCGCTAGTGCTATTGTGTCAAGAAAATTACGCAGCAATGAAAATGACTTTAAGCTCAAATAACACAATATGAATGTTCAGAAGCACTCAGGACCATCAACAATCTATTTTCTTACGCAGTAAGACAAATAAGTATGTCACAGACAAATGCAAATGTAGCAGTGCGTGTGAAAATGTGTTGCTCTTTTATGCCAACAGGCATTATAAATGTACAATTTGTTACTAGCAAGTGGAATGATAAACTAGCTTTCATTGGTCGTTGTGTCTAAAACATCTAATGACAAAGAATAAAAGATTTCATTATTAGCAGAGCCATAAAAGATTAAGATCCCAAAAGTGGATTTCTTTAATAAAACCGTACCATATAAATGATGGCATATTAAAACATATATGGTGTATTGTACACCATATATTTACAGCATACAGTGTTTAACTGTATCTATCCAAGGCATGTGTGTGTGTGTGTGTGTGTGTGTGTGTGTGTGTGTTTGGGGTGAGAATAATCGACCAGACTACAAGGTAATAAAGCACTAATGAATGTGCTCTCATAGTTTGGCCCGACAGTCTGGCTTCTCTGAAGTCTCAAAGGGAGCGTTAGTTTTATGACTCAGCCCCTCCCTGTACTCTTCATACCCCCATCAGAAGTTAGTGGGACTTGGGAATAGTTAGAAACTAAGCGGCTCTTTAAGAAGAGTTGTGTTATTATACTGCTGTGAAGTTAAGATAATATCATGCTTTCCCAAGTTTCATTGACATTTCCTAATTTAATCTTGGAATTAAACGTAAGCAAAATCCCCAGGTTTATTTAGACATTGATGATGCTGCTAATTAAATCGGTTACAAGTTTTTTTTTTGTGGCTCTTGCGGGGGTATCTCTGATAAGAGACCCTACAGACCTCTCTCACATACCCCACACGAATGTGGAGGCTGGGTGATAGGAAACGAAATCAAACGTCCCTCTGAAGGAATATTGGAGTGAAAAGGCACAGCGTGTCTGAGTGTGTGTGTTGTGTGTGTGTGTGTTGTGTGTGTGTGTGTGACTATAAATACATCAGAGAGTCCTCAAGTGGATCACACAGGCCACATATTGTCACACATGCATACAGTAGCCTGCAGTATACACACTCATGGATAACTGGTTATGTGACTACAGACATGAAGAGATACTAGAGAAGGGGAGAGGAGGGGAGGAGAGGGGAAGAAGGGAGAGGTGAGGAGAGATGTGGAGGAACAATAGGAAAGGAAAGGGGAGGACATTAATGGGGAGGAAAGCAGATGAGCAGAAAGGAAAGGAAATGAAGGGAAGGGAAGGGATAGCAAAGGAGAGGAGAGAAGAGGAGGACATATGTTGTGTGGGTGGACAAACAGGGACAGCAGGGAAAGGGGTAAGACTGGCAAAATGCACACACACACACGCACACACACAGAGCCATCTCCCCACCATCTGCATTGCTTGTTACCTTTCCTGCCAGCCTTTCTGTCTTTCTATTTCTCTATCTCCTGGACTCATTTGCTATTTTCCATTCTTCTATTATTTTGTCATCTCCCCACTCTCTGTGTAGTGTGAAATAAATAATGACTAACATCTGTGTGTACACGTGTGTAGGTGTGTGTGTGTGTGTGTGTGTGTGTGGGTGGCTTGCAATAGATATGTATTCGAGCATATTATACATGTGTGCCTTCTTGCCTGTGTGTGTGTGTGTGTGTGTGTGTGTGCGCACGAGTCTTCCTCTTCAGTGAGCAGTGAGCGGGGGGCCTCGGAGGGCTACCATGAGCTAATGAGCTCCATTTAAATCCAGCCCCTCGGATCCTTGCTCTCGCCCAGTTTCTCTGCCCCCAGGGCCTCTCCTTGCTCTGGCCTGGAAACCGTGGTGCATCAGTCGGCCATTTTGGCTGATTAGTAACGAGCTGGTACAACCAACATGCTTGTCTCACCGAATCAGCATCACAATAATGGAAATGTGTGTTGTTTTTTTATTTTCTATTATGAGTATGTATATTATTATGCACACGCACACTCAAAAATGTGTGCGTGTGTGTGTGTGTGTGTGTGTGTGTGTGTGTGCGCACACGCGCCTACATGAGACATACTGTAGCTAGGTTATGTGTGACTCATCCTCCTGTGCGCTAGTAAAGCATCATCGGATTCTCTGGTCACATATAATAATTTCTCCTTCGGTCACGCTCTCCATTACAGGCCCAACGCACGCACAGACACACGCACACACACGCACAAACATTAAGTATGAAGTTGGAAATGTAATAAAGTACAGGATCTAGCAGCTCAGATGTACATTATTATTAAGCTTCATATCACCCAATCAGAACGTGTAACATAGCCGGTAGAATGCCACTGGAAATGTAATAATGTAAACAGTAAGCAACACGCATACTGTACTATTTAGTGATGCGTGGATAGTGCTTTTTTACAACCCACACCTGGCCCACTTAGAAAGAGAACCTGCACCGCCCAACCCACAAAATATATGTTCATCACCCGCCTGAACCTAACCCGCAAACCGGCAACTTGAGCCTGTATAGAGATGGAGATATAGAGATACCGATTTCTTATTTAATGCACGTTTCAAGGGGACAAACACTGAAGTAGACAATGGTTTGCAGAACCACAGTAGGCTACAACAAAGTAAATGAGCCGAGGCTAAACTATTTTATTGTTTTGTTTTACTGTTAGCATTAGGCTGTGTTTTATATATATATAATATAATGATTGAATAGCCTATATGATATCTTAGCACGATAGTATTGGTCTAGGCTACTAAATAAACAAACACCTTGTTCTATCGGGTGTAGAGAGATAGTACTATAGATTATACTGTATACTGTGATAGACATACTGTACGTGTAAATTAACCTATGGGTTGGTAAACTAATGCAGTTTATTGACTGTCAGGGGCAGGGCATGAGAATATCTGCACCCTCCAGTGCATGTGACTGTGCATGTGTGTTTGAGACAGTGAGGAAAAGAAGGTGTAGCCTACTCGCAGAAATTCAGAGAGCATACACAAAGCGTGTTGCAACGTTTAGGTAGATATAACTTAGTTGGAATGCTGGCCTTTTGATAAGCTTATCCGAACCACATCACTAGGACTATTTATCAACACAGTTTGTCAATGAATAGTACAGTGTACAATGTCTGTTAATGACACTTGCCTATTTATGTTAAGGGTAAATACATTTATTTTGCAGAATAAGTTGTTAGATTAACTCCAGTACCTACAATACATGTTCTATTAGAATTCATGCAATTGGAAGAATTGAGGTAGAGTCCAAGTTAAAAAAATAAAAAATAAAAAATAAAAAAAGAATGAAAACCAAACATCACTTAAATAATGTAGAGCACAACCTATTAACACACACACACACACACACACACACACGCACGCACACACACACATGCACACAAACACTCACACACAGCTAATTGAGTCGTTAGCTAAAAGCATGGAGACTCTGTCTTCA
>JAODUG010042352.1:0-16884 GCA_027564795.1 Aphredoderus sayanus | reverse complement strand
TATATATATGATCCATGTTTTTGTTTGATTGTTTGTTTGTTTTTTTACTTTGAGCCATAGATATTATGTTATTATAGTACACATTTAATAGCAAAAATAGAAATTCAGTATATCCTACTTTTATGGTGTGCATTGCAATAATAATTCCATTTGCTTTTTGCCATCTTCGGCACTTTATTAGAGTGGGCCAGCAACATTTGTAAACCATCCACTGGACGGAGATCTCATTTGCATATTTATTTGAAAATATCTGAATTTTTCCTTGAGGTTTCATTGTTCAGAAAACTTTGCCGTCATGGATTAGTGTGGAGGGAAGACCAAAACAAAGAGATAAAGATGCATTTTATTTTTCAAATGAAACCATGCTAGTGTGGACAGGGCCTAACTGACTGGCCTAAATATCCAGCAACATTTACTTGAATTGATAAAGAAGAAAAAAAATAAACCAAGACCATTATCTTGTTCAGATGCTAGTCACACATACGTAGTGTGCATGTACAATCAACATAGTCACTGACTCTAAAACTGCCAGTTTATCAACATAATAAT
Organism: Aphredoderus sayanus; assembly: GCA_027564795.1. Lineage (NCBI taxonomy): Eukaryota > Metazoa > Chordata > Actinopteri > Percopsiformes > Aphredoderidae > Aphredoderus > Aphredoderus sayanus. Next base: position 16,335 of record JAODUG010042352.1, on the reverse strand, counting down.
GCTGCCATTCTGGCTCAGACAGTGTTGAAATGAGAGGTTAGTGATTAGAATGTGTGACACATTTAACACAAACCACTGCATAACATCTCTTTTTCCTTGTCTTATGCTACTGTCACTCACTCACTCTCTTGTTCTATGCATTCTCTAATTACAATTCTGTTTCTGATAGCCAGATACAGCACAGACGCACACCAAGACATTATCACATACTATACAGTACAATACAGCATTATACTGCCAGCAGCAATTAAAGCACCATTAGTTGAGGAGCCATTAGAGGCATTTTCTTCAATTCTGAATACAACTTTTTTAAAGTGAGACTGTAAAGTGCACACTGTGACTTCAAGAGATAGTTCTTTATAGAAACAAAATATACAAAAAGTGGAAAATGGGTTTTATATAGTTATTAACATGAATTCAGTGGCATTTTTTGAAAGCATTGACACTGCCCTCTATATCCAGTGTCTAACTGTTGGCTGCAGCACTGGTACTTTGTGATTTTGACGCAGATTTAGAAGGGATGTTTATGTCTGGTGGATGTTCGAAAAAGTTAATTAAAAAGAGCTTAACTTAATTTTTCACCATTCACCTCTGAGATGTTATTAGATATCCATGGATTGCGGGACTGGGGTTTCATTGGTCCTGGAGGACCCAAATGTCCTGTCAAAAATGCCAGCAAGCAGTCCCCAAATGTCTTTTGATTGCTAAAAGTATGCCTGCTGTAGTATTTGAGGGTAATTCTCTCAAATAAATAACATTAAAGTCCACTGTCTGTTCCCATCCAGCCCACATCAACAAAAGGCACAGAAATGGCTGTACTACAGTATAGACAAAATAATGTAACCAACAGGAAAAAACGTGAGAAAATATGGTGGAATTACCAAGGCTAGATTAAAAAACCAAGTCGTTCAGTGTAGGACAATCTGTAATGATGTCCTATCAATAAAACAATTATTGTACAAACAATATTATTACTGTTTCCAATATTATTACTGATTTAGTCATCCTCAAGCCCGCTTGCTAACCTCTAACTCAAATAAAAAGAAAATCCCGTGCTGCCTCAGAAGCTCCGCCCCGCACATTGGAAATGCATTATGAAGCCTATTGCATTGTTGTTGTGAGCGGTGTTTGCCAAGTGTTTATGTTCCTATTTACAGAGCTGTGTAGAAGTCCCAAATTATTTTCTCAGCACTAGTGGACTGCTAGTGCAGGAGATAGTTGGTAAATTTGGCAAAGTGTATTAGCTTACCATCGCAGACTATACCTTTTAAATCCAACACAAATCACTCATTGGACTTTGGGGAAGGGGGCAGGGTCATGCCAAAAAGTGAAAAAGTGAACATGAAAGGAACATGGAGTTGGTGGGTTGAAGAAATGCTTGCAGAAGAAGCACAGAGAATGTGTAAACTAAGGGCCATTTAAATAAGGCACCCTGAACGAATGTGGCCTATTACATGCTTAGCAGCGATCAGCTCAGCAGCCTGCTCAATGACATCAGATGGGCAAGCAGCTGATTGAGATCAGCTGATGATTGAGATTATGGATGGATGGCTTGATTTCGAGGCCTTCCTGAACGAACACTATGCCTAATTTTAGGTGAGGCTAAAGTCTGTTCACCTTTGCTGCCATGTTTGACAGGATTTTTTATTTTGTATTGTTTTTAAGAGTTAATCCAATTTTTCAATCACTAGGCTCACTGCGATGATGACCTTTACATCCAGCAGTTTTTCCACAGGTTTTTTTGTAAACAACCAACAGACCGCATAATTCCAGGGGTCCACCATACCTCAGGCTATATCTCCATCCCTCATTTATCCTCACTGTGAGTATTGCATCCCACCTTTTCATCTGCATCCCACCTCTCCATTTTGCAGGCATGCTTTGCCCTGACCTGTTAAACCTACTAAAGCAGAAAGAGTCTCAGATATTGGGGTTCTGCTGCTCAAGTTGTGTCTGGAATTATAGTTAAGGTTGAAACCATTGTTACAAAAGCCTTGTTATTTTGATTTGAAGCACAAAGAGCCATGCACCACTTGCACGAGTGAATGAGTGAGGCTTACATTGCTCTTCCAGATCACTAGATTATCTTGTCCCATTTTAACACACCTTAAAAATCTGTTTCTTTCTCCCTTATAAGGTTATTTTTAATATCCTTATTTTTTCAAAATATTTTAGGTAGGCTACTGTTTGGTTTTTATCTTTTTGTTTTAGAAAGACATGTTGAAGGCTCATCCATGTCCATCTTTAGATGTGTCGTTGAAGTGTAAAATCTGTCAAGGAGGCCCTAAAGAGGAATAGTTTAGTGATGAGGTCATGAAAGATAGATTCCCATATAGGTGTAACGTGGATGGTTCTAGATTTCCATGAGAGATGCTTTGAACTAGTGGGTTTTCAATTTCTGCCCTGCTGGTTCTCACAATAATCCTCAAAAGAGGACAGGTAGTAAACTGCATTCAGTCTTTTAGGTCTCCAGTCATTAGTAGAGTCCATTTCATTATAGCAGGATTGCGATCTGCGTGAAAGGGAATTGCAAACACAACTCAACAGTCATCAGAATGCTACTGTAGCTCAACTACTCAAATAATTCATTTTAGTCTTTAGTGATTTCACATATTACTTTCCCTAAAGCTTTCAAACACTCACCAACTAATAACTGGCTTTCACATTATGTCAAGTCTGAGTAATTTAGCTGTCATTTTATGTCACTCATATAAAGTTTTGTTTAGCTAATGATTTGGGAACAAAAAATGAGAAGTGACAGAACGCTCTTATCGTAGCCTACAGTACCTGCCTTGTGAAAAATGTTTTTGCTATTATTATTGTTAAAGCCAGTCTAGGGTTTAAAAAAAGTTTACAAGTCTGGTCATTTCTGTTATAATTTGTCAACTAATCTTTCCAAACAATAAGTAAGTTCTCAACTAAACTGTTGTTTGCATTCAAACAAAAGTTCAAACAGGGATATTGAATGAATTCTCCAATAATTCCTGACATTCTGTCATACAGCTCATCATTTTGCACCATTACTGTTCCTCCAACAGAACGTTCCTTTGGTGTTCACCCAAGATCCATGCTGTCCTAACTTAGTGATCATGCTGGGCTCTTTAGGGGATACTTTTTGACTGCATTTTCACTTTAGTCTTTTCTCACTATTTGAACACACCGTTTTACCAAAACTCCCTTTCACATGTTTTATATCTCCCCCTGACTGAGTCTATGCTGGTAGTAAACAGCTTTGATTGGTTAAATTGTAAGAAGTTATTTATGCAGTTTGCTGTGATTGGACAAGATGTGACAGGCAAGGACGAACTGTTAAGTAGGATTAAGCTGCAGCCTTTCCAGGAACATTTAAACCAATTTTATATTTTAGTTATGAGGAAAAAGGGTGCGATAAAATGATCTCTCTGTCTTGGTCTGTAGGACCAGTGTGGATAATAATACTTGGTCCAAAAGAATTCCTGGACCCACTTTTGCCATAATTATTGTCTGGAGGGGGGTTTAACACCGCAAGGGTCAGTGGGGCGAATCTGAACCTGTGCCACTGGAGTACAGGGTCTATTTTGTAAACCACTAATCCATTAAGTGCCCATGTCTTTTCATGTCGTCTTCTCTTGTCTGTCTCAATAACTGTACCACAGCTGTAACACGATAATGATGTGCCGCTCTGAATAAGACTCATTTTGAGACTCCTAATGCTCACATGGTGCGTGTGTAAACGAGTGAAGCAACCAATATGTTGTCAAAGCTGGTGGACTGGCCTATTTAAATGAAACGGACCAATAATTAATGTTATTAACTACACCTGTGATTTTTTTTCTGTTCATTGTATAAAGAAGAATAAAATCTGTTCATCCAAAAATGCAAGCATCACTTAATATGTGGTGTCTTAATACATCATGAAGAAATGATTTGCTTTTCAATATATTATTACCATGAAATGCCTAGTTATTTATTGGTAAGTTATCCACTTTGATTTTGATGCTAGGCTACATAAATCTGGTGGAAATGATCTAGCAAATAAGCCAAACATGCATGGCTCACTTTAAATTGGTAGCCTCAGGCTTTGTGTGTGTGTTTGTGCGTGCTTGAGTGTGTGTGTGTGTGCATGTGTGTGTGTGTGTGTGTGTGTGTGTGTAAAAACTAGAAGAAATATCAGAAAATGACTTTAATTTGGTGACCTGCTTTCAGCAAAGTTTTCATAATATCTTGGAGAAGTGAATTGAAAATATGTTTAGGTTCAGGGCAATTTATGGTAAAGATGTTTACATTATGTGGGTAAAGATATTTCATCTTTAATCTTATAAAAATATATTATATGATATTATGTTTTTCCATAGTCATTTTACAGTAAGTAAACTTGCTAGTTAAGGCGTGTTACTGGTTGGGTTTATAATAAGACATAGATTGAATAGTATTGGGTGGCGAGATAGAGCACCACCCACAGGGTAATAGGCTCACCTATTACTTCTAAGGCCAGACTGATACAGTTGTTCTACCTTTTTAAAGGTGCACGCTTCAATTGCAATATCTTGCCTGATGAAACAGCGGTGCACATAAGTGTGTACACACACAGACACAAACACACTATAACCCTAAACCCATCACCCCTCGCAGAACAAATAAATAAAACAATCCTAAATAATTCTGCTGTGTACTGCCCCATTACTGTTGTGTTATCTGAAAAAGACATTTAGGGACCTCGACGCCACATGAAGAAAGCACAAAGTAAACAACCGCGGGTTTTGTTGTCCTGAAGTGTGTTACAGTACAGTATGTGTGTTAGTGTGTATGATGGCGTGCGTGCGAGCATGCATGAGCAACTCTGCCGTCGCATGTCCATAGGCCTACATGTCTCAGTGTCCTGTATATCACCGGTGGGTTAGCACAAAGACAAGCACATCTATACATCAACTAATCATGTGATCGTCTGTGCAAAACATAAATCATTATTATTAACATAGATCACCATCCAAAGCTCTCAGGGAAAGGATGCGTTGTCATTATTCAGAAGAAGAGCATATGAGATAAACGTATATGTGGGGGAAGAGAGAGAGTGGAAAAGGAGGGAAAAGAGGGAATATGAGGTTATAGCTGGGTCATACTGTATTGGACGCCATTCGCAGTAAATGATCCACAACATGCGATGAGTCGGTGGTTTTTGAGCTCATATCATGAGTCAGCTGCTCTGTGATGGACTGATGTCTCTCACAGATGACACACGGGACTAAAGGTCATGGTACAGCTACCCGGCTCGGCACAGTTGTTTTTCAAAGCCAAAAGTTACTTTTGTGTTCATGCTATGTGGATTTGTATGGCTGTTCTCGCCTTAATGCTTTCTTAAAGGTCTGCTTAGTGATATTTTACATTTTAATGTGATATTTAATATAGATATTGCTGTTTGTTTGACTCTGTAAAAGTCTGTAGCAAGATAACTAATATATCTTTAGTGTAAACTCTCTTTACTCAGAGTTTAACTTAAACTTAGCACTGTGTCTCATATTTCATATGTGGTGTATGCCGGCATCCATAAGCAGACTTTGTTTTCTAATTTCTCAAATTTCATGAAATCCATTGGTTCATAGGAAATATGAGAAGAAGCCTCAACACAATATTTTTGGATGCAAATCTACACAATATGTTTGGATGAAGCACAGATCCACACACTCCTTTATTGTTGTATGGGGACACATTTTATGTTTATGCCAAAAATGTCCTCCGCTTAGTGTACATAAAAGTGGCAGGCATTCAAATACCCTTGCTATGCCTTTATTCAACAGAGAACATATACATATATGTCGACATACAGTACAATACTATTCAGTGCAGTTCCTGAGTACCGTGATTTCAGGGGATGACTGGAATTCCAAAATATAAGCAGCTTAATAAACAACCTATACATAAACAATATATACGCCCTTCTGGACATTAATATTTGATTCGAATATGGTGTAGCAAAGAGACTCATTAGGCTATAACGCAGACGTGGCTAGCACTCCGCAGTCGTGAATCTTGTGGGTCTTAAAAATTGGACTTTGTGTCACCATTCCATCTGGAGTCATTCTGTGTGCCTCCTGGAAAGCCTCCGTTACAGTTCATGAGCGAACGCTGCACATTTGGGCTCGCGTGGAGCCTCGTGGGGACCATAATGGTGACACCGACGGGTGCCAAGTCCCCATAATGGTTCTATCTGAGGGACATTGTGTAAATTGGGTTAAATTGTTCGTCTAACTGCGTGATCCCGGGAGACCAACAGACGGGAGACTCCGAAAGTGACTGTCAGTAATGAGATACCGACAGAGGCTTTTAGGGCCCTGTCGAAGCCAAGCGTGACGCAGTTGTCTTTGCTATAGTTTTAGACTTGTCATTTTCCAGTCCAGCGCCCATGTTGTTTAAAGAGCAAAGGCACTTGGTCTTGAATGTTGATCTTAAAATAAGGTGGGGTCAGGCACATTGTTGGCACATTGCTATCTGAGGAAATCGATTGCATGGATGACTAACAAAAATCCGGTGTGAAGTATTTTACTGATATTTTAACGATGCATTATCAAAGCACAAAGCACGTACACTTGTTACACACACAGGGACCAGAGCAGCGTGCAAGCATGCGAAAGAGTAAAATAAAAAGATTACAATGTAATTGTGTACATCAAGATAATTTATCCTGCTGTCGCTGTAGATGGTGTGCTTAGATTGTTAAAATAGTTAGCTAAGTTTCATTGTCACAGCTTAACTACCATTATGTAATTAAACCAAAGTAAATCATCATGGTCCTGATTCCAGTGCATATTATTTGTCTCCCTTTTCCTTCTACTTCATTATCATTCTTGCATTTTTCCCCAGGTATCTCATATTGCCCATCGTTCCCCTTCTTCCATTTCATTCCTTTTCCTGTATACTGAAAAGATTTTTTTATATTCCTTCTTCCTCCAGCCATCTTTCCTCAGCCCTCCCTTCTCTCCACTGTCCTCTTGTCTCTCTCTCTCTCTCTCTCTCTCTCTCTCTCTGTCTCTCTCTCTCTATTTCGTCCTTCCTTCTCTTCTTTCCTCTCCCTCTCACCCCGCATATGCTGCAAATCAAAACAACGTACGTTTCCACGGGGAACGCTTCCGAATATTATCTTAAATTTTTCATTTCTCATCTCTCCCACTAGTTTTCACCCTCAATTTGGTGCCCGGAGCGAGAAGGGGGGGAAGAGGAAGAAAAGAAGAAACAACTAGGGATTCACGAAGCGTGTGCCCTCTCTCCTCAAATGCGATTATGCTCTCACAATCTATCTTTTGGTCTCTCTCTCTTTCTCTGTTTCTCTACCTCGAGCAACAGGGGAGTCATGACACGTGGGCACACACTTTGCATGGCTTTCTCTCTCTCTCTCTTTGGTGCCTCTCTATGCTTTTATCCTTCTCATATTTTCTCCACCCGTATACTTTTATTTGCTTTCATTCCCACATGCTTAGAAGTGATTCTGTCTTTGTTTTTACTCCGAGATGTAGTCGTTGTGACTGAGGAAGAGAGAGAACAAGAGATTCAAGGCCGTAGAATAGTTCATATGAACATGGCCTTGGAGCATTTGGCAGAGCCAGCCAGTGTACTAATGCTGCTACAGTACTTGATGTGCGTCCCTTATAGATGCTACACGTAATCATTACAGTGAGACTGTCGACAGATTGAAGGCAAGGGTGTGGCCTACACTTCCAGTTATCTTGAGGAGAGCTTAAAGCCAAATGGTGCTCACCTATGAGTTGTTGTTTCAAGCTAACAGGCGAGATTCGTGTTCGTCTGACATATACCGTGGGCTTGAAAAAGAGAGAGCATAAAAAGAGAGGAGATAACAGAGAGAGAAAGAGATAGGGGGTCTCAGCTTTGTATTTTCTGCACGGGTGTATTCTTTATGTTCTCATGTGAATTAATGTCTTTCTATTCAATAATTTCTAAGTTCATTAATAATTTAGTCTTCTTTAGGTAAATGGTGTGAACAGAGAAAAATGGGGAACATTTAAGAGAATCCACAGGGTTTCAGCAAAATATAATTGTAATAAAAAGGGATTATCTATAGTTAATATAAAATCTGTAAAATATATATTAATACATATTAAAGTGACATTTCTCAAATTTATTTTCATCCAATTTACCAAATGTCACTGAAAAGTGCAAATGTTTCATTGTTTTCCATGAAGGTTTTTCCTGACACATGTCAAATGGGTTATGGTGTTTTATTTACACAATACAAATTACACTTGATATCAGGGACTGACGGGACCACATAATATTCTCTTTTTCAATAACAACTTAAAATGTGTTAGATAAAGGTTCAAGAAAGAGTTAAAACAGCTTTTCTTAGAAAAAGTACAAAAACATAGACGACAGATAAGGGGAAGCCTCATGTTAGAAGTGAAAAATGTATTACTGTATATTTGAAAATACAACATGGGGACAAAGGTTTGAGGAAAGAACAATTTCATGTGAACTCTTTGACAAGATACTTTGTTTTCTGTCAGGGACAAATGGAGGAAAACATACATATGTTGTCCTACCACTTCTTACTTCCTTCCCTTGAATGAAAATTGTATTTTTTGGCCCAATTGTTGTGGTGTGTATTTTGGCCTATGTTGTTGCCAAAGGGCAAGAAGCATGCTGTTTTCATCATTCTGAAAAGATAAATCAATACATGTTGAATCTTACCTCACAAAGTGACCTTGAATCCTTCATGAATCATTCCATTTGTGTTTTATGGATTACAGTGTTACAGGAGTTTGATAATAGCAGAAGAAATGTAATCTACCGTGTCAAGTGCGTCTATTAACACAGTAGCAAACATGAATACACATAGCCTAGACAGACAAAACAATACATCTTGCTTACACACACAAGCATACATAAGTAGCACAGACACACACACGAGCAGCATAAATGTAGCACAAAAACACAGACCTATGAGTTCCCACTGCCGTAGTGTGTATGTGGGCAACAGGTTTTGAAACATGTTCCGCTAACGGGAAAGGGGCTTATAAATCAGTATGTGATAATAATCTACAGCAGTGACATGATGTCTTACCCTAACATGTTATAACTCCTTATTTTTTGTAGGAATCTTTCCAGTACGTTTTCAGTCAATTCACACTGAGATAATACATTGTAAGATAAGATCAAACATATTGATCCCTGAATGGAAATTAATTTGTTATGGCAAAGTAACCTACAGGCCTACAGAATATGCCTATAGCCTAAATAAATGATAAAACACAGCTTGACATAGTAGTATTAACAAATCATTACATTGTACAGTAATACTGTCGTCCAAAACTTAACAACTTCAAAGGTGAAGGACACATGATGCTGCTTAACCAAATGAATGAATACACCAAATTAATAACTTTCAAAGCCATTACTTTTTCAAACAAATTCAGGTATTGTAGTTATGTCAATTAGCAGATGCTTTTATCCAGTGAGTACAATTGCCGGGAGCATACGAGAGGGTGAAGCATCTTGCTCAAGGATTTTTACAGGTAGGCCAACTCCGGTACTTGAACCCACAAACTTCCACCTGGGAGACCAACACCCAGACTAGTACTGTATGATATCCTGCCCCCCTTACTGTATAAGTAATAACGGTTGCAAATAGCTGCCATAATGCTCCTTTATTAGACTATTAATCACAGATTTAGCCAGCTTGTTTGTGTCTGTCTAAAAGGTCTCCATTGCAATCATTCATCATTATAGCCCTATTACACCATTATTGATTAGTTCTGACTGCTTTATTCAGATATTGATCAGAAACCGCCATATCTCTTTGACTGTCAAAAAGGCATTATGTTAGGCCTATATTCAGTAAGCAAAATGTACTTTTTAAAATTTTTAGGAGGGTGGTCGTGATACATTATCATACATTATTCGGATTGTCATTGTTTTTTATATTCAAATTAATAATTGAACAAAAACCATTATGGTAATTTGTTCCTTGTATTGCATTTAGTTCCTATCGTACTTGTGTTGCTGTCTCTGTCTCCGCCTCTGTTGCATCACGTTCCCGCCTCTGACTTACTTACTTCCTGGTTGATTGTCATTGTTTCCACCTGTGCCTGTTCTAGTTTACCTGTGTTTCTTGCCTGATGATTTTCACCATCTTCTCATTGTCTATCCAAGTAGCTGGTTCCCCTGAATAGTTTCCCTTTGTATTTAAAGGTAGAGAGTGATTGTATGCTAATACACGTTTTGTCAATTTTAGCGACTATATACCCGTGGTAGATGATGCCCTTTCTTTGTGCATGCTGAAAAAATAATCTGGTGTTTCTACACAGCCTGTACTGTATATGGGAACACAAAGTTGTGCAGACCGCACCACACAACAATGCCAGCCTTGGCAATATGCTTCCTATTTGTGGGGCGGAGCTTCTGAGGGAGCACCCTATGGCATTAAAGGGAGAGGTGTTTCTGTTTTGAGTTAAAATATCAGCATGCTTTCTCTAGAATGACTTTCTATACATTTATAGATGTGTTTCTTCAGATCCTCGTCAGTTGATGTTGGTGTGCATTCTGTTTTGTTATCCCTTGTAATCCTGAGCATTAATAAAGCTTCCTATGGTTTCTCCTAGTTTGCTTACACAAGACGTTTAAATAGTTTAATCAACATCGCCGATGTTCTCATAATTCTGTTTCTTACGATAGTCAAATGACTGCTTGTGAACTTGAGTTGCTGTACTATATTCGATAGCTAAAGCTTTGTCTTTAGCCAATAACAAAGCACTCACATTCACAAGATTAAATAGTTTTGATGTGATATCATTGCGTTATTTGAACTCTTCCTACATTAAAGCCATCTCTCCTTATTGTAATGTGTTCAATGTTATACTTTTGAACTGCTCTGGAAAGTGGGACATGGCTTTACAGTGCCATTTAAATGAAGTTGTCTCACTTAATTCAACATCAATTGTTGGTCTATACTTTCCATAGTGGGCATTAATACAGTGAATACATGTTCTTGATTTGTTCTATACTTTGTCTTTATGTCTTAATGAAGTATAAAGCTTTCTCTTCTGCATGTCAAAGATGAGGCAAATAACTGCGTGTGAAGCTGGATTTGATACAGCCAAAATGGCTTTGATAGCAGTAGTGTTAAAGCAGTCGCTGGTAGCGTGTAGACAGTTGGCACCACGAGACAGGCGGAGACACATGAAATGAGTGACGAAGAGAGAGAGAGTCTGTGGTTTCTCTTCTCATGGAGACATAATCAGTTTAAGAGGAAGGTTTTTTTTTTTGTGCCCTTCTCGGCTTCACTTTGATGCACAATCACATTTCAGCCCACACTGTAATTCTGTCAGTCTCTCTGGTGTCTCTGTGTGTCTTTTAGTCGGTCTCTCTCGTCTGTCTGTCTGACTGTCCGTCTGTCTGTCTTCTCGCTGTCTGTCTCTGTCTCGCTCGCTCTCTCTCTCTGTCTCTCTGTGTGCATGCTCATGGCAGTGTCTTTCTTTCTCTCTCTCTCTCTCTCTCTCTCTCTCTCTCTCTCTGTGTTGTCTGTTTGTCTGTCTGCTGGTCTAACTGTCTGTCTCTGTGTGTTTCTGTCTGTCTCCCCTTTTCTCTGTGGACTGCCTGTCTGCCTGTCTGTCTGGCTCTCCCTCTTTCTCTGCGTGTGTGTGTGTGTGTGTGTGCGTGTGCATATGTGTGTCTGTCTCCCTCTTTTTGTTTGTCTGTTTGCTTGTTTGTCTGCCTGTGTATGTGTGTCTGTTGGTGTTTGATGTGGCGAGCATGCTGGCATTGTTCTTCCTATTGTGCCAATGTGGAAACAAGACGGCAGGGGCCGAGGGAGGGAGGGCAGGATGGACGAATGGAGAGCAGAGGGAGATGAAAAGAGGGCGGGAGGGATGTAGCGGGAGATGGAGGGAGTCGGGCAGAGATAGATGAAGGCCTGGTACTGCAGTATTGATGTGGCATTGAGGCCCCAGTAAAGTTAAAAATCTGGATATAATTGACAGCTATGCTGGCTGATCTGGAATTCCCATCAGAATGTGGTGGAATGTCTCTGAGTGTTCCAAAGTGACCTCTGAGAACTCTGAGCAACTCTGTGCCAGTGCAGGCACTCGTAGTCATGCACCATTGTGTTAGCATGGCAAATATGGAGCTTACTCCCGTGGCAATAACACTTTCATTGTTAATAAAACATTTGCTGTATGTTGTCATCTTGTTGCATATAACTGGTAAAAAGTTCACTTTTATCAACGATGTCGGACACGCAGCACAAACACATTCGCACCGATAGATTAAAAGTGGAAAACTCTTTGCTCTTTAACAGATGTGGGGAGATGAGTACAGTATTGAGTACTATGTATTTCGCTTATTTCAGAATTAGTATAGTCAGCATATGTGTTAAACCGTAAACGCTCTCACTGAGATAAAGTAATTGATAAACTTTGTAACTTAACTTTTGCACTGCATGTAAACATAACTTATTAATTTAGAAACCTCTTTCTAGCTGAAGGTGATGTGGCAAATGTAGATATTTGTGTAGGTGTTCTGTTTACATCTACATTTGAAAGGTTTTTGGTTCAACAGCTCTTTAATTTGATTTAGGTTTAAATCAAATTGACCTCTTTTCAACCTTGCATTGTACCAAACAATCTGTTTCTCTTTAATCAACAACAATAAAATGCTATATGTCTTTGTTTCTCATGAAATATGTAAACTGCATATACAATATACATTTCGTAGTTCTTGGGCATATCATTATGGTCTGACAAATGTATCTCAAAATAAGTTCGTAAAAAATTAAATGCCTTTTTTTGTGCTTCTGCTTCTTTTTAACGATGTCTGTTTCATTTTCTTTTCACCACCATGACCATAGCTTAAAGTTTGACTTTGTTTGTTTGATATTTCTTTTATGTAGAACAAACATAACCCCAAGCAATGTGCATCAACTACAAGTCTGTGTTTTTCATCTTTTCCTTTTCTATTTGTTCTTGTGTGGTATGATTGTATGTGCAAGTGTGTGGTTTTGTGTGTGTGTGTGTGTATGTGTCATTGTGTGTGAAAATATTAAAAGCTTCTGTATCTGTGTGTGCATGTGTGCGTGTACATGTTTGTGTTAGTAATGTCTGTCTTGTAATGTCATAACCCCTCTGTTCATAGAGACGCACACGTCTTTTTACTGATTTTGCATACTAAATTACTAACTCTGTTTAAATAAACTAAGTTGCTTAAACTGAATACTTAGAGCTTTTGGAAAGGGAGATACAGTATACTGCACAAAGAATATGCTTTCTTATACCTAAAACTAAGAAAGTTACACCAGTATCCAGATCAGTGACAAGATAAATTGGGTACCAGTAACCTGCTAGCAGTGCAACCAGGCTTCTTTTACAAATATACTCTATTGTCTTTGAAGTATTGCAGATGCAAAGGCACAGGTACTGTACAGTACATGAACATGCCCATGCACTATATCTTTTCTGACTATTGTGTTGAAGTGAGAGGAAAAATGCCAACGTTTGTGTAAACATTTGTGGTATGTCTCGAATGTCTAAAATGACTATTTCACATTTTGAATGTTGTAATATTAAACATTTTGTACTCAGCAGTATAACTCAGCAAACTGATGTATTTTTAAAAACAGTGGATTTATTAGATGTGTAAAACTGAACAGTGTCAAATGTAAGGGGACAATGTTAAAGTAAAGCGAGAAGAAAAAGGAACAGGAATGAGAGAAAAAGATAAAGTAAGGGTGAAATTGAGTCAGAGACAGAGAGAAATAACATTGGGGAGAGAGAGATGATTGATGGAGCCAAAAAGCCGATTTCTTGCTTCATCTGATCTGCATTACATCGCAATCAGCAGACACACACACACGCACACAGCAAACACTCCACACCATGCAATCAACACATACAAACTTTTGTATACTGTACCCACACTATTAGTTCACAATCAACGCACACTGGCTACTGATCAGAAACTACATTGCACAGCTACACTGGATGGATGTCTGTTGCTCTCTTTATCTCTCTCTCTCTCATTCTCTCTTTCCCTCTTTCTCTCTCTCTCTCACACACACACACACACACACACACACACACACACACACACACACACACACAGACAGACAAACCTGTACTGCAGGACACATTATTAGTATTCTGCTCTATACAAAGTCTGAAGTTTAAAAGAAAACATGCAAATACATGCACACAAACACTGTACACACATGCACACACTTACAGTACATTGCACGTAGATGACTGATTAGTAACTTAACGTTAGCGAGGCATAAACATTTTTCATTTGAATGCTGGGGGTTTGGTTGGCATGAATTATAACCTCTGTAGCCTCATCTCTCTCCACCTCCTCCATATCATCCATCCCTTCTCTTTCTCTATGTTTTTGCCATCTCATTGTTTACAGTATCTCCCTGCCGGCCTGTTCACCGTAATCGAATATGATTCATAGTGACACACACACACACACACACACACACACACACACACGTTAATCACATATGTGTCTTGTGGAGGGCTAATATTCTCATGATACCAAAATCTCTTGGAGATAAAAAAAACAAAACAATGCACAATGATACACATAATAAATCACACACACACACACACACACACACAGTCCATGACATCTGCTTAACAAATCAATCCTGTAATGTGTCTGAAGTAATTCAGTTCAACACGCATTAGCAAATATGCCACACATGTGCTCTAACATCACTCTCTCTCTCTCTCTCTGTCTCTCCCTCTCTCTCTCTCTCCCTCTCCCTCTTTCTCTCTGTCTCTCCACCTCTCCTTCTCTCTCTCTCCCTCTCTCTCTCTGTCTCTACACCTCTCATTCTCTCTCTCTCTCTCTCTCTCTCTATCTCTCTCTCTCTCTCCCTCTCCCTCTCTCTCTCTCACACACACACTCTCTCTCTCTTGCATTTGTTTACCCACCCCTCTCTTTTCTCTCACTCACAAACACATTTTTCTGGCTCTCTGGCTCACAACAGTATAAGTCATTGTGATGTGCAACATGCTGTCTCAGGTTAGCTGTTGCTAAGATGCTAAATGACGCTGCCGTGTGCTAATGGGATTTATGCTAATCATGCTAGCATGCAAATGAACGCTAGAAGCTGTTTGTTGAATGGGTATTTAAAGCAAGCATATGCTAAAATATGAGTTACGGCTTTTTACCACAATGGGGGGAAACGTTTAACAGCAGCAGTCCAAGAAAAACTTAAAGCACTCCCAAAAATCAATGATAATTTTTGTTTGTATTGCTTTTTTCTCTCTACTCCTCTACTACTTTTTTCTATTTAATCTCTCTACGTTATTTTGGGCTTATTAGGAACATTATAAAGATCAGACGTCCAAAAATGCACATAGAACTAGAAATGCATTTGTTAAAAGATCTAATTTGTATTTGGGGGCAGACTGTGACAAAAGTTTCACATCTAGCATATACATGATTTAACTTTTCTTTGGTATTATGCACATAGGTTCTATGTTGCAATAATAGCTTCACCATGGATGAAACAAATACAAGAGAGATTTCCATATCAAATAGTTGCTGGTTTCAATCCTCATTACAGCTACACGTGTTTTGAAAAGAAACAATCATAAAGAAGCTGTCAGTTGTCCTGCCCTAACAAAGCTTAGGAGAGTCAGGGATATGTCAATCAAGCAGGGGTCTGTCCATCCCCACAGTCCTTAGATGCACATTAACTCCAAATTCCCAGTGACAGTTTTATATTAAAAGGTTTTTAAGTGGCAGTGTATCATTGTTGGACACTAGTGGGTATTGATGAGCAAAAATGGATCCTTGAAAACTCAAGGCTCAAACATGATTAATATACTAAAGACTGTATTACAATGTCCCATGTTGAATGTAACTGCCAATCGTACAGGCTGGGAACATATGGCCACTAATGGTCATCAAACAAGCCAGCCTTCAACTAGGCAGGGTTTCTGCCACAAACCATTTGCCTTTGAGACGACACCCATAAACTATAGCTAAGACCCATCCTATTTTATACCCCGATCAATAAAATGTTAAGCTGAAGTATATGTTTTATTGGCAGCTGAGATAATGAAGCTATATAATACAGTATAGGAGAGATGGAACAACACAATGAGACAGATGGGAGCGACTGATTAACAACTAAGAGGCACAGAGAGACAGAGAGATGGATAGTTAAGGGGTATAGCAGGATAGAATTAAGGAAAGGTATAGCAGGCGCCCATGATGTAGAGGGGGAGAAAGGAATTGGGAGGATGAGAGAGAGAGAGAGAGAGAGAGAGAGAGAGAGAGAGAGAGAGAGAGAGAGGTGGATGAGCTGTGGGAAGTTTAAATAGATGAGAGAAATAGTCACATTGT
>JAODUG010042341.1:0-16884 GCA_027564795.1 Aphredoderus sayanus | reverse complement strand
TGGACACAGAGCTCTGTGAACAGCCAGCCTCTTTAGCAATGACCTTTTTTGTCTTGCCCTCCTTGTGCAAGGTGTCAGTGATTGTCTTTTGGACAGCTGTCAATTCAGCAGTCTTCCCCGTGATTGTGTAGCCTACACAACTAGACTGAGAGACCATTGAAAGGCCTTTACAGGTGTTTTGAGTGAATTAGCTGATTAGAGTGTCGCACCAGGGGTCTTCAATATTGAACCTTTTCACAATATTCTAATTTTCTGAGATACTGATTTTGGGGTTTTCATTAGTCCGTTATAATCATCGAAATTAAAAGAAATGAACACTTGAAATATATCAGTATGTGTGGAATGCATGTATATATTATAGAAGTTTCACTTTCTGAATGGAATTACTGAAATAAATCTTTTTGATGATATTCTAATTTTATGACAAGCACCGGTATATAAATAAGAAAGCAACAATCCAATGTACAGATGGGGATATGGACAGTATGAGCAGAAATATTATAAATACGTGGTAGCCTAATGCCAATACTTGGGTAGATAAAGTAAAAGCTCACACATTAACCCTCCTGTTGTCCTCCGGGTTAAACTGACCCAATGCACTACCTCTTTGTGCCAGATAGAAGGCGCCAATTGTAATTCTACAGTTTACCCAGTCATATGACGTACAGTAGAGTAGTAGAGAGTAGAATGTCTACTTAATTAATTTAATTAATGCATTTTCTTGGTTAAAACGTTAGTTACACTCCTGGATTAGTGTCTTGAATTGACCAGCTGTTTCAAAAGTCCCTTCTGTCTGGGAAGTAATGACTAGCATTCCTCTCTGAGCAACACTGAGCATTTTCTGACCCAATTGCTACAGCCAACATGCACATTACAATAGTGAGTTGGGGATTCAATCTGTGGTGTTGGGGCATCTAGAATGAATTAATCATTGCATTAACCTAACTCTATAGTGTCTCTGCTAACACTATATACTGTATACTATGGCTGCCTCGCTTCTTTTTATTCTAGGCATCTAAAAATATACCATACCGTGCCACTGATGTTTCTGTAGTGAAAGTGAAAACTGTAACTTGGCTCTGCACCAAGGCATCAACATTGCAAAACCTACCACTGCGTAGTCCCACCCACATACACCTCACCATTCACAGCGCTTGAAAACTTGTATTTGTGAAATACGTGTAATATTGACTTGGGCCTGAACGAATAGCGCAGAGTGTGGGCGTGGTCGTGGTCATGTGTAGTTTGGTTACACTGTGGCGGTCTTAACAACTTTTGGTGCTAGAGCAAAGCTAATTAGCAAATGTACGCTATCTTCCAGGCATCATTGTTTATTGCGTTTACAAAACCTAAAGGTGTCAATAAATTCGGAGTTGGCTGTCTTTATCCGCGGACATATTATCCCCAATTGTGTAGAAGAAGAACATTTGGACCTCTTTTAACAGATTAGCTATTGTAAGGTTAGAAAGCTAGCTAGCGCGGCTAGCTAGCTAGCCAGTGAGCTAACGAGCTAACATTGTTTTTAAAACCTTTAAATCAACTGACCCATCTGACAGGATTTCGTTGGCCAAAAAAGACTCCCAGGTAAGCCTTGCACATATAAAACTGCAGCTAATGGACCCGTGTAAGTTAACGTTGTACAGACATGCATGTTTGTGGATGTTGTCCCCGTACCAATGCAGACAGCACGCTAAAGGCTAATTGTTAGCTTATTTTAATGCTCAGCTGATCTGCCCTGCCGTTAAGCTAACCAGTAGCGATGTATAATACACACACACGCTGTTGTTGTTGTTGTTGTTATTAGCATGTGTTAATAGCAACCGTATGTCGCGATTGAGTAGTACACCATTGCTGGTTTATTTATATATTATTGTGGGTTTGGGACGATTCAACTGCTTCATGTGGACTAATGCTGACGTTAGCATTGGAAAGAAATGACATATTAATAGCCGACCTCATAATACCCCTGTTTGTTATTTATATATATATACTGTTAGTTATATGGTTTTAACCGATTCTGTAACAAACACGTATTACGCGAGCTTTGGGCAGATGATGTAAACGGTTCTCGTACTTTCAGCATGCTGATGGTGGGAGGAGATGGACGGATGCACTAGAATGAGTGTGAAGGAGCTGTGTGAGACGGATGACCTGGCTACCAGCCTCGTGCTGGACCCCCTCCTGGGGTTCAGCACGCACAAGATGAATATCAGGTAGGACGTTATTCTTAACCCACAATGTAAAGTTGGCAGATGGACCTCGATCGCTGTGACTGTGATATGTGTAATCTTTATAATTTGGATGTTTACTGTAAGTTGTTTTGTTTATTAGAATGGCCCACTGTATTTGTAGTTGTGCTTGCAAATTCGTTGGACATTTCCCATGGTTCACACAGGCCTTTGTATTTCTAGAATTACTTTAACGCAATTTTCCGATGTGTAATCATTATGTCAAATGTATACGTTTTACTGACATTAAACTTTCAGTACATTTTTAAATATTTACTTTAATGTCAGCAATGCAAGATTTCTATTTTCCTCAGCTAAAATGATATATTACGGGTACATTTCTGCCCAGCTTGGATAAAGCTTTTTGTTTGTTTACACTAGAAGTCACTTAAGCTGTGGAAAAGCAGTTTATCAGAATGACAAGTTTATATGAAATTTTCCAGTTCAGGCAAAGTCTAATTTATTAATGGAAGGTATATTTGACAGAATATTAAAACAAGCATGTCCATATAATTACATAGCAGGTGTTACTGGAGGAAGAACGGCTAAAACTCTTAATACAGATTATCTAGCTACAAGTAATGTCTACAATAATGTAGGCAAGTTTATAATTTAGCAATTGGTCATATCTGCTTTTAAACTTCTGTTGTTGATATAAACATTACCATTGCAACTAAATGCTACAGGACATGATGTAAATTTCATGGCTTCGCCCTGTAAAAACTGCAGTTTTACAGACTTAAATATTCCATGTTTATATATATTTTTATTTATTTACGTTACCAGAAAAATGCACATTTCAGGAGCTTTGGTTTAAAAAGTGATAATTTAATGGACTATATAGTATGTGTAGAGTGTATGTGTAAAATTACGTTATGTATGTGGACCTTTTGGGATGTTATGGATGTTTCTTTCCCATTTATGACTGATTAAACAAAAGAGATGCACTATATTAATATAAAATAAAGGATTATTATAGGGTTGGTTAGTTAGTTAGGGTCAATTATCTAAACCATAGTTGACATAAATGAATCAAGATGAGATGATTGATGCCACCGTTTAGACATGACATTCACCCATTGATCCCATCCTTGCATTCACACTGTTTTTATTGCGTCCTTATGCTTTTTCCTTATGCTGCATCTTCTCTAGCCCAGCCCCTGAAGTTCGACGTTCAGGTAACCTTAAAGAAACATTGCTACGCTTCCAGCGCAACCATGACTTCCAGGCCACCTTCGAGGCCCTCACTCTCGGGGAGGCGGCGGGCGATCACTTCACTGGGTTGGGAAGCCACCGGCAGGAGCTACTAAGACAACACGTGGGGCTCATTCCTTTCTCTCTCTCTCGTAACAATTTATGTGTGCATTAAAATGTACTCTTTCTTCTGTACTGTGTCATATATGTATAATAGTATGGCAATGTGTACTGTGGGCTTATCTACTTGTCTGTTTGCAGGTGTACCGCTACCTGGGTGCCTTCTTGTTGGATAGTGGAGTCAAAATTGAGTCTTGTGACAGATACTCCTCGGAGACCAATGGAGCAAAAATCACCTCTACACGGCACTGGTAATTACTCTGAGCCCGTCACCTGAGCCCGTTCGATTAGGACTCGCAGCAGAAAATGGCGTAGCACCTTGTGATTATATCGCATATATGGTAGCTGGTTTCATTCCACTTACTCACTAATTTATATCAACCTTTTCAGACATTCTACCTTATCACAAGTGGGATGTTTATTCTTTAAAAATTCTAAATAGATTAACATAACAGACTAATCTCTAACACGACTTGTTTGTGCTGTTACACTGCGATGAGATCATTTAGATTGTGGATTGAGATCTAAGATAATTATTACATATTTGTAAATGAAAACTTCTTTCATCCTGACCTTTTTCCACTTTGTTGTGGCAACATTGTTTTCATTACGTTTATTTTAAAGGGCAACAGAAATGTAATAGTGCTGTAAGTTGTCTGCCTGCTTCCCTTCTATTAATGATATTTGTTTTGTAAAAATGTGTGTGTGCTTGTTGGCTGCAGGTTTATAGGTGAACGCGTGGAGGTCCTGCTAGGCTGCGTGGCCGAGTTAAGCCCCAAGGACAGCGCTGTTCTTCGGGCAGGGGTCAATGATTTTAGCGTGATGTATTCCACCCGCAAACGCTGCGCACAGCTCTGGCTTGGGCCTGCGGCGTTCATCAACCACGGTACGTGCACTACTTCACTTTACTGCACTGCGGTCTGTGAGGGTAATTCTTGAATAACTTTGATTGCCGTTCTATGCAAACCAGGCCTGTGAGAGACCCCACTATGTTTCTCTTATGGACGAGTGCCGGTTTCCTGAGACTGCTCGATTTTCTAATGCGCATAGACATTACTTCCTGTTCGCGGCAAGCTTTTCCACCAGCAGATAAAAAGAGCACCAAGCACCCTTAATATATTTTATATTGAATTTTTAATGGATGACATTTCTTGTTCATGCACTTTTTATTTATATTATAACAAATGTGCAAATCGTCCTGCTTACGTAACTGGTTTAAAAATAATAATAAAGTTAATTTCTGATGCCGCCTTGATTCATCATCATGCTGCATCAACAGAAAGGCCGTGAAACAAACTGTAATGTGTCATAACATTCTGCGCTGTAACAATTTAATCTAATAACATAACTGTATGGGTATATCAAAGACAAAAAAAGAGGCAAAATAATTCTGACCCTAAAGAGAGATATAAGGCATGAAGGAATGATCATACAATCTAGCGAGCAAATAGGTTTAAAACCATGTGAGAATGCCTACCGGTATCATAAACCATAAAAAAGATTTGCTGCTATTTAAATTCTCAGCTGGAATTATACCAGCAGCCCATTTAGAGCCGTGCCTGTAGATTGGCGTGGTTGTTTGTTGTGGATCGAATTATGCATCATGTTTTCCTATTGTGTGTGTGTGTGTGTGTGTGTGTGTGTGTATATAATTAACACATTACCAACCTTGTAAAGACTACTGCTGTATCAGGGTTTGCTACTAAGCGGATTGAGAGCCCCATTTTCCAGCAGACCAGGGTTCAGTGGGCACCCAGTTGTGGATGTGTTTATCTGCTAAAAACGTATAAACGTAAGGAAAAAGTTTGTTTGTGCGCACCATACTAGGTCATTACACAAAGCATATTTGAGTGAAAATATTTTTTAATCTGTCCTTTCATCCCACCTACAATCTTTGTGGTCATGATAATTCTGTCCTGTAAGCACTTGATGATCCAATGCTGGGAAAAGAGTTGGTTTTCTGCAGGGAACTGTTGCTGACATGTAAATCCTGAATTGAAGAGAGTGCATTTGCACCTGTGTTTTGGATGAGCTTTTCTAAAGTAGTCAGTATTATCTGTTGTAATTGTACAAATCCAGATTTTTTTTATTCCACACATTGAGGGGGTAATCTGTAGAAGTTGATGCATTTGTTTGCTTAGTTTAAATCACAATACGCGTCTTCACGTTTTCGAGTGTATTAATTTCTGTCCTCTTTCCCACTTTTGGTTTTACTGGATGAAGACTGCAGACCAAACTGTAAGGTAATTGTCAACATTCATTTTATTTTTCACCACCCTCCTGTCGCCCTAGGGTCAAAATGACCAGCAGCCTCGTGGTTCAACCCTAGGACAACATGAGGGTTAATGAGACTAAACAATTGCAAAGGAACTGATATGTAGAGCATTTACAATATGCTTTTCGTGCTAATCCATTTTCTAATTTGTGCTAGTTACATGTCCATTTATTAAAGTGGCACAGTGATACCACTGGTTTTGATGCAGATTAAGTTAAAATCAGAGTTTGATTTCATTTGTTTATTTGTTGCTCGGAGACGGGCGTGTCCCGTGGGTCACCAAATGTCACCTTTTGTCTTCTCTGCTCTATGTTGGTCCCCTGCCTTCTGCTCCCAACCAGTTTGTCCCAGGTGAGAAAAACAGCGCTTGTGTGGAGGTGATCCGTCCCATCTCACCAGGGGATGAGATCACATGCTACTATGGCGCCAGCTTCTTTGGTGAAGGCAACGAAATGTGTGAATGCTGCACTTGTGAGAGGTGTGTAAAGCCGCTTATCATCACCTGCTTAGCTCCTTTTGAGAAGACGACTTTCTATTTTTCACATTTCAGTGGATGAAATGAGATTATTTGTAAATAAAATTGTAATTGTAGTTAATAGTATCTTAGTATCTTCCTGATCCGTCGCCCCTTTTCTCCAGGAAAGGGGAGGGTCACTTCAGGCACAGGGGAAAGCAGCCTGATTGTGAAGAGACAAAGGACAGCGTGGGCCAGAAGTATGGCCTGAGAGAGCGATATCTGCGTCACAACAGAGAGAGGAGCCACTGTTGCCAGAGGCCTACTTTTCCAGGAATACACTCAGGTATAGTTAAAGGTGGAGGCTTTTCTTCCTGCATGTTTGTTTGCTGTTCTTATCTGTCTACTGTTCTTAGTAAGACTGATCATTTGTCCTAGTTCATATGATGGAAATACTATCTCTACAGTGTATGCTGCTGAGCATTACTGCAACAGCGTTCTAAGTAATACTCGATGATTTAAATATGGTAAATGCTTATTTATAAATATGAGGCATTTGTTGTGACTTAAAATCATATACTGGATATATTCATTGAATTGCCTCAGACTTGGGTCATTCTGACCCGGAGTACATTACGAGGGTTAAATGGAAAATGCCCTGATTTCTCTGCCAGATATATGTAAATTGCTACTGTCTTCTACTGTGTGAGATCTACTGAAAGGTCAAGGCCTGTATTTTTAACACGGTACAATTTATTTGAGTTTGGAGTGTAGATGCCTTATGTATGTGAGAAGGGAAGAAAGGATATACTTAAAAGTCATGTTGCTATAAAAATAATCCAGCATGATTTTTTATATCCCTTAGGGCCAAAATTACCCAAATCACTAGCTCTTTGTGGCAGATAGAAGGCGCTAAACTAAATTCTACAGCTTACACACACACGATGTGCACTGCTGGCACAGCAAGGTAGTGCTTTTGAAACCCGAGGACAACAGGAGGGTTAAAAGGCAAAAATAAATAATAAAGAAATAAATATACACAGCAATGGCAATAAAATGAACTATACAATTATACACAATCATATTGTGCCCTTTGGTGGTTCAAGATTATATTGTAAGGGCATCATGAGGGTTAATAGATGAATGTCATGACAATTTTATTGTATTCAGCCAGAGATCCAGAGATAAATAAAAAGTAAAGTCTATATCTAATGAGTAGTGTTAGAGATAATACCATGGGGAAGAATATCCAAATGTAAATGCATTAAATAACTAATTCTATTTTTATTATGTTAATGATATTTTTTTGTTTATAGTTTTGTCCTTAACTGTCCTGTTGTCCTCCGGGTCAAACTGACCCAACACACTACCTCTTTGTGGCAGATAGAAGGCACCAATTCTAATTCTACAGCTTACACCAACATGATATGCACTGCTGGCACAACAAGGTAGTGTGATTGAAACCCGAGGACAACAGAAGAGTTAAAAGGCATGAAAAAACAAACAAATACATAAAGAAATAAATACACACAGCACTGACACTAAAGAGAGCGAGAGAATAAGACACAATCAGATGGCCCCATCTTCTGGCATTACAAGATAGTGTGTTTGAAACTGGAGGGAGACAGGATTTATAGACATTTGTGCATGTAGTTTCACTATATGCGCAGCTTATGTTGAACTGTATCACTTTCTTTTTCAGCCATCCCCTCAAGGAATTCCTTTACCCAGCAGATGAAAAGAAATGCCTTGATCAACAGAAAATTGACTCGAACAAAGAAGTGGCGAAAAGAGAAGCGAAGAAGATCAGGAAAGAAACCATTAGAATCTTCCTCAGTCAAATGGGCCCAAACGGTTCCACTTTTGTCACAAGTTAAACTGAAAGAGGCCAGAATCATTGTGCGGCGCCACACAGTGGGCTTTCTACTGAACTGTAAGGACCCGAAGAGCCAAGAGAGGGCCTTGTTGCAAGCCCTTGAAGAAGTGAAACCAAGAAATAAGCAGGCGAATAAACTGTGCTCCATAGATGAAACAGCTGGTATGTCAAATTCCAGCCTTAATAGCAGTAGTAAAAATGTTGGTCAGATTAATTTGAAGCCCTTCACTCTCAACTCTTCTTTGTTTTCTCATGATAAGATTGGATCTGTGGATACCAGTGTTAACTCCCTCAAAGTGGTCGACAAAGCGGCAGTCCAATTAAGAGTTTCGCCAAGAACAAGGAGCATGCTTCAGACAACACTTAAACAAAACACAGGGCTCACCAACTTAAGTACAGGTACAAGTGTGTGTCCCCCTGTTGAAACAGACAAAAGCAACCATTCAAGTTCCACAAAACGGAACAAAATGGACACACTGATAAAATGTGTGACAGTAACTGATGAGTCATGTATCCATAATCTGGCCTGCACTGAAGGTGGTGGTCTTAAATTATGCAGGAATCAAAATCCAGCAACAGAGAAAAAACACCACAAAAAAGGAGTGCCATCATTGACACACATTAATGGGACAAATTCTTGTAACCCTCCAAGTGAAAAGGATGGTAATCATTGTGTCTTGGATACATCCAAGAAAGCTGGGGAAAAGCCGCTTATTTCACTGAAACAGTACCTTAGAGTAAAGTTAACACGGGTATCGGTACCAGGAAGTGCCGTATCGGGAAAGTCGAGTGAAGAGAAGGACAAAGTTAAAGTAGTAGTGAAGGGAAGAAGCTCACTAAGGATAGCTAAGCAGACCAGACATGTGACACTGACGGAACAGGCAGAACCCACAGTCTCCGGGTGTCAACAGAAACTGGGAGGAAGCCCAGAGATCCCTACAGCTGAATGTAAAAAGGCAGTACGGGAAATGTATTTCAGTGCGGTTGATAATGTCAAGAAGGGGCAAACCATTGAAGCTACAGGTGACCTATTGTCCAGTGAAAATAGGGGAGATGAAAAGGTCATTAAAATACACCCTGCCTTAGGGGAAGAATACGGCTGTATACAAAAAGAGACCCATAGTGGGCACAAAGAAAATGGCAGTGTTGAAGAAGGTGCAACTGCAAAACGTAAGAGAAGAGGTGCTAAAGAGTCTGCAAGTGACACTGAAACGTGTAAAAGGCAGAACGTGGAATGTGTTAATGCAAATAACGACACAGGCAATGTAGAGGCAATGCATACCATATCAGAAGAAATAAATAAAAACCTAACAGTGGAGCCTGACATAAAGACTTTTCCAGATAGCTTTGTTATTAAACAAGCAAGAGTGCTTCTCTCTGACATTCTAAGGAAGGAAAGAAATAATGAACTAAAGGGATTAGAGCAAGTTAATGAAGATTTTTCTACATCTGGTTACGAAGCACCTCAACCTGCCAGCCTGAAACAAAGTTGTAGTGAAACTTTAGTTTTACCTGAAATACACCAGGATGGATTTCCTTGTGCAGTACGAAGAAATGTAGGCAAACGAAGGGGGAAGCCAAGAAGAGCAAAAAATAAAGTTGAACAGGCAGAAGAAAATGTAAAGGGACATGATAGTGGAGCTGTTACAGCTGAAATAAACCCGAAAGGTTGTGAGGTTGTATCACCAGTAAGGAATGATAGTTTACCTGCAAAAAGCCCCAATCAACTACCTCATTGTGAAGAGCCCCAGACGTCGCTAAAAGCCACAACTAATTTGCCTCCAGATGACAGTCCCCAAACACAAATGCAGTCGAACATTCCTCTGAAAAAACGTTTGTTTCGGAATTCTGTGGATGTCGACTATGAACAGGGTTTGAATGTCCCAGTTTCAGATGAGATTTCTAAGGAAATCCCTGAATCGAGCTCCTCCACGGAGCATGGAGAGCACCGTTCTCTGAGCTCTGGTGAAAATAACAAGGTGACAAACATATTTTCCAAGAAAACAGAGCACCGTAAGGTAGCCTACAAGAAACGTACACGACTAAATTATGTACGACGAGGGCTACGTTCCAGAACTGTAAAAGCTAATAAAAGTTGTCGTAGAAACACTAGGAGGTTAAAAATGAAAATGAAACATGAAGACACTATTGAAAATATTGAGAAGCAAGAGAATGAAAAATCATTGGAGGAAAACATGTTGGACACTGCTAAACTTAAAAAAAACTCTGAAAACAATGCAAGTACAAATGACCCCATAATTGCTAATATAGACACTTCATCTTTTTCTCCAACAAAAGAGGAGAGTGATCAGTGCCTCAACTTCAAGATTCGTTTTAAGAGAAAGCGAGGAAAAGTATGGGAAATGGACATGCCTGGGAGTGAAGATTTGTTTCCTGAAGGGATAAAACATGAATTGCCAATATGTGACCCATATAAGGCGATCATAGATTCTGTATCAGTTTTGAACATGGAAATGGAATCCGCTCACCCAGATGTCAAAGCTAGCATAAAGAGTAGGGCTAGGTTATTTCGTAGAAAAAATAGGGGTCGGAGGTTTATTGCAAGCTTGCGTTCAGAACCTAATCAAAACCATGAAAATACAGAATCTGTGCATGGACCTAAAGGTTCTCACATAGATGAGAAGCCAGATAAGCAAGCGTATGGAGATATTAAACAAGTATTGAATAGAGAGAATAGTATAAATTCTGCCATGCCTGAAACAAAAGTGGAGGACCCTGGTCAAACTAGTTGCTGCTTTGAAAGTGATGCACAAACCAGACAGAAACCTGATCTAAAGTATGATATTCTTCCATTACCAGTAATCAAACTAAAGAGAAGGGTGCAAGATATTTGGGAGGTAGATGGCAAGACTGAGAATCGGATAGAATGTAAGCCTAAAATAGAGGCAGAGCCTAAGAATGAGATTAAATGCAACACGCTAGGGAATGACAAGCAAGCATTCCTAGAGTTGGACGAGTTCAAAGATGAATTTTCTTTTTGTCAGAAGTTGAACAGCAACTCCTCAGGTCTCCTGAAAACAGAACTTCCACCTTTTTCCTTATCTCTTTCACCTTTGTCTTTGTCTTCACCTCTCGATGATGGAAAATGTCATCCTCTGCCTTCTGTGTCAGATAAGATGGTGGAAAGGATAGTGCAAGACAGAAGTATTGGCATAAGGAAAATACCAAGGCAGAAATTTGAAAGGGCACACAAGAGTGGGACAGTAGAAGTACCCACCACTTGTCTTAGTCATACCCTTCAACAAATAGACAACAGCCTTTCTAAACTGTCCGAAGGTTTGTGTGCCTCTCAGACGTTGGAAAGGGCAACAGTATATCCTAGTGCTTCTGCTTCTGTCATCCAGCCTGTTTCTCAGTCCCCACCATTCACATCCCAGGATGGTATGCTTTCCACTGAACACAGCTTTACAAACTGTTGTGATGATCTTTTGGATTTTCAGTGTCTCAATTTTGATGGTTATGATCAACCACAAAACATGCTCCCAACCTCTCCATCCGATATTTGTCAATTGGAGCCACCAACTGACCCTTTTAGCAGTCCTCTATCACATAGTCCTGCTGATACATGGAACTCAGAAACACCATACCTTGGGCCCCCAAGTCCAGGAAACAACTTCACTAGTGAGGATTTGCATTTTTTCCCTGGTCTTGCGCCTCCCAAAAATGACACTCTTGATTCTCGTGCTCGATCCTCTAAAGACAAAACTCAGATAAACCCCAATTTCAATTTTACTCCTCTAAGCAATGCTGAGGTGACTGCTATGGATCGATTTTTGAGTAAAAACCCAGGAATGAGGCTCTACAAAGAAGATCCCAAAACCCAGTCTGTGCCTGTAGTAAGCAGGCCTCAGCTGTTTGCTGAAACATCATTGCAATCTCAGAATTTCACATCCCAGCCCTCCATTCAAAACTTCAATGTCAAAGCTGCTGCTGGCCAGTTGAGGACCCAGTCTCTACTCAAATCCCAGGGTCCCTTCCATCGTGTTAATGTTCCCAATAGGTCCCAGTCTTTTCCAAATATTCAGCCAAGCACTAATAGCGGAGGACCTCAGAACTGCCCGTCCAAGCCTGCCCCTTCATTTCACTTGACGAACAAAGTACTTTCTCCTCAACTTTTCAGTGGGAAAAATCCCAATACAGCTGACAATCTGTTCAATTTGCAGGACAAAACCTCAACTGTCATCCAAAGGGTTCTTAAATTTCAAGGAGGAAAACAAAGTCAGAGTTTGTTTAGTGCTCCTTGTAGAGATAATGTTTCTGCTGGCAACCCCAATGTCATGTCTAGAACACCGAGTACAAAATCTTCCAATGTGGAGAAGACGCAGCAGATTCACAGAGGAGGCACTGGAGGACACGGCAATAAAGACAACCTTACCAGTGATGGGTTTACCTCAGAAAAGGATGTAAATTCCTCAAACAATCCCATCAAAGTCAATTCTCGTAGCAACAATGGGAACTTGGTTTTCTCTCAGTCGTTGAATAAATGTAAAGCACCATCTGAGAAAAACCATAACATCGAACCTAACTTTCCGCAAAAACACTTCTCTGATCTCCCACGACCTTTCTTCTTCCCCAGTCAATCGCCCGAGAGTTATGGGTCAACACAAGGAAAGAATTTGAACCGGGATAGATCCACTCCATTGACCACAGACAAACACAAGCAATGTTATCCCCAGCATGACCCTTTTGATTTCACTTTTGGTACATCTTTTTCTCCTGCTTTGTCTGAACAAAGTAGTCCTCATGTAGTTCACAATACACCTCCTGGAACTCCAACACCAGCAAACAAACCCAATTCCTCATCCTACCCAAACACACTCCCTTATGGTTGCCAAGGTCCTCCTTATGTACTGAACTTCAGTGGAGATCATTCATTAACCCTGGGTCTCAGGGATGGGGCTGAGGGTATAACTTACCCAGGTCTTGGTCCAGCAAACTATACCTACCATTGTCTGATGGAGCCTTCGGGCACCCAAGGGAGACTGGTACTTGAGCCCTGTGGTCCACAGCACACCAGTTCAACACCTGTGTCTCTGGGGGGCTTTTCTAGTTTCAAAGGACACGATGAGCATTACAGAAAGGATCTACCACAACAGCCTTCTAACCACCCATCAACACACCAGTATGGATCAGTTTCATCATCACATTCAATGGGCACATCAAAGCCCAAAAGAGTACGGCTAGTGGTGACAGATGGCACAGTAGATTTGGACCTCCAGTACTCAGACTAGACAACTGGATGTTCATTGGAAGGTTTTTGTAAACATTGTAATTCAGTCTATTATTGGACTATTGAGTCATTACTGGCATTTTATAAATGAGTTTTAATGGCTGAACTTCAATCCTATGAATGACTTGTAGACATGTACTTTTGATTAAAGTTTCTCATATTCTGCTGAGAATACAAAATTTAACGTGTTTTAAAAACTTAACATTGATATGGTGACATGGTCTTTGAACTTTAAAACCGTACTTTTGAAAATTCAAATCCCTCTAGTATCTTTACTGTAACATAGCTGTGATTTTTCTATACATAGTATGGTAGTAGAGACCTGGGCACCATATTAGGTTGCTTGTACTTGTATTGATCTGTTTTTAAAAAGGCAGCTTTGTGCCCTGTTAAGATGTTTTTCAGTTTTGATGTCACCTGTTCCAACAGTTTACCCTCATATTTGCAATAAGCTTTGTAGCTAACATTCTGTTGAGTTATGTTTGTCTGTGTGTGCAGACAGGCTGTGAATGGGAAAAGAAAGGTAGTGTGTTGCATGTTTTATTGTCTTGAGTGTTGCCATGTCAAGCTTGAAAGGACACCTCGACTGCATTATCGCTCTAGGGATTTGTCTTGGGGGGGGGGGGGGTACAGGAGGCTTAGCAGAAGCACTCAGGTGTGTGTGTGGGGGGGGGGGTTGGTTTCAAACCAAAACAATATTTTTGCAGTAGTCATTTATTAAATTAAGGAAACAAATCAAGTATCCCTTTTTAATTAATGTCAAGGTCAGTGAACTCAAATGCCAGCATAACTCCTAGTGGATTGCATGCTGAGCTGAACACTCTTTTGACACCAACACCAAAGAGGTTCCATATGATCATTTTTAAATATAGTGTATTGTGACATTTTACTCAGTTTTAACAAAAGTCCAGATTTTCAAAATTTGACTGGGTCCAAATTCGTAAGTTCATATTGGATGTCACAGCTAACATGTTTAGCATGGAATGTAAGCTTTCCATAAGAATTACTGCCAATACATCTTGGGGTTTTTGTTTGTTTTAAAAAAATATATTTAAAAAAAATCCCTAAACTTTTCTGGAGTTACAGCGACTGTGGTCTTGCCTTCCGTGTTGACACTTCTTTGATTGGTAGACACTGGTTTGATTTCCTGGTAGATAGGATATCGCATCTTTTTGTCCTAGTTCCATCTCAGAAATTAAGCGCCTTGTCAAGATCGCATTTAAGTTCAGTAATTTGTTCTTCAAATGTGTTTACAAGGGATATGACTGTTTATTTTATCTGTATTCTTTAAAAAAAATGTTAAAAAATATGGGCTCATTGCAATGGTTAAATAACTACTTATTTAAATTGAAGAGAAATATAGGTCTGCTGTATTTCACAGAATAGCTGTCGCACAGTAATTGGCGTTAATTCTTACTTTGGAGGGCTTGTTAGCATTCCATTCATGTCCCGAATTTGTACACTATATTACTTTAAACGACGTGCAGCCAGTGTTGTGTGAGAAAACAACTATTTGTGATTGCGATAAACTTGTACTGTCTTTACGTGTAAAGGCCAATTATTTATTTTAATATCCTCATTCTTGAAATGGTGCTTTAATGTAATATCTCACAATGATTGTTCATACTATGAATTGTTTTTATTTAATGGAAGAAAATACTGAACTGTATATTCAGAGTATTGGTTTTGACATCGCACTCAGACCACAATGTTTTTCAGTTGATAGTTCCTTAAAAATATTTTGAATTGTCATTCTGAATGTGTGCTAAGGTCTTGTACAAATGTAGTCTAAATCATTAAAGAAAACTATTTTGTAACCTGTCATCTACATGTTTTTGTTTCTAATTTATATTTTGGTTAACATTTTATATATTTGCAAACATCTTTCTCGATGTCAGAGGTAATAGTTTTAGATTGGTGTAGTTAGACACTCCCTTTCAATGCAGGGCTGGTGAGCTGTAGCTATAAGTAGACTAATCTGTTGCCACCTACAGGAGCATTGATTGATGTGAAAATATCCTAGTATAGCCTCGCATGACCATCCTGATCTCGCGAGCTTCAATTTAATTTCGCAGTGAGAATCAGTCTGGAAAGGCTAGGGATCAACACGACTGTAGTCCGAGTAGCATCTGAACTGTCAAATCAGCGTCGTCGTTATTGCTACGGGGATGGTTTAGGTGTGATGACAGAGTAAGCGACTTGGAAACTTGAAAATAACAATGGCAGATCCTAAAAAGCTAAACGTGTATGATGCTATATTGTCATTTTTATCTCAACTGAAGACTAAATCTTCATTTAAAATAGAACAACAGCATTTAAGGCCTTTTAGATGGAAAATATGTTTTCGCTCGATTCCCAACTTGTTTCGGCAATAGTTTAATTTCATACGTCATATGGTTCGTTGGTCAGAGTGGTTGAAGTTACAGTGACAGACAAGTGGTTCATCAAATTAACTTACAAGATGTTTATGACAGAAACTGCCCTAAACAAACAGTTCCTATGGACGGCTTCCCAGATGGACTTGTGAAGCACAATCCATCTAGCATGTCAGGTTAAATATTTTCAGGAAATGTCTGACTTTTATCACCCTGCAGCTGTTTACAAAATTCACATTAGCATATCTCTGTACCATATTATATCCTTATCATAGCATGTCGCCTTTAAGCAACATTTTATTACATTGTTTTTGTTAATAGCCTAAGATACTGCTAGCCTTTCTCAGGACTACTGGATTAAAATCGTATTAAATTAAAGATAATAGCCTATTTGAAATCGAACAGCTGTAAAAAAGCATACGACTGCAATATTTGTAACGTTCAACTCATAGACAAACAGCGTCATGTTTGCAAAACCTTGTAATCTCTTCACCATCCCTGTATGCTACATTTACTTTGATGTTAATTTGTTCTTTGGCATGCATTATTTTACATTATTTATTAACAATTAATTATTTTGTTATTACTGAATTTGAATATTTATTAACAGCCTTAGCCTAATTGCATGTTATTTTATAGTAGGCTATTTGTATACATTTTTATATATATAATAAAACCATATATACCATAATATACTTGTACATTTAGCTATTTACAAAGTGTTTATACAACTTAATAATTTCAAATGAATGATTACAGTAAACCACATTAAAATATGTAGACACTTTATGGAATCGATTCTATTTTATGCTATAGCAGAATACTGCATACTACAACATTTCCAAACGGCAGGTGAGTTTGCATGTCATACAAATTATCAAAATGTGAAGTAGACCATCTCCCTCATACTAACCAGCAAGCACATTAACCATCAGGTTCAAATGTTTATTTATTCAAATTGAAATATTGTTTTCAAAATCAACTGATTGGTCCTGCTCATATTTGTTTCACTGACTACATGCAGTTTGCATACAGCTGCATAGCCCTCCTGGGTTCAACAGTTCTCGATTACATTGAAGGACCGTCTATGGGAGGGAGGTGGAGTCTGACT
>JAODUG010042319.1:0-16886 GCA_027564795.1 Aphredoderus sayanus | reverse complement strand
TTCAAAACGTTTACACTCTATTCAGTGTTCTGATCCAGGAGCATAACCAGACATGCCGTATTAGTGGGGCTTGGTGCTAGTCGACGGGGATGGGGCTGCACGGCCGACAGCCCCATACCCGTCGAGCTACGGCGTACGGCGTAGCTTCGATGCAGAAGCGTTTCCGGCCTTGGGGCTAGTAGCTAATCAGAGGGCGACGTGTTCTGTTCTGTTGACGTCACTGGACCCGTTCCTCACAAGCGCTGTTCAGAGAAACGCCAGTCGCTTCCATTTTCACTTGTGTTTTTAACTCCTCTCACTCTCGCACCCGTGTCGGTGAAGTGTCCCGGCCGTTCCCTGTGAGGTTCAGTGTGTGTGTGTGGGGAATTCTCTCTTGCTCGCTCGTTCTCTCTCCTTTCTGCTTTCCATCGTTGACGCTGTTGTGATGTCATGATGTGATGGCATCAGGTGATTTGACCTGGAACTGCGCTGCACACACTGACACACACACACACACACAGGCACCCACACACACTAACACACTGCCCATCAAGCCCCTAAACATGCCCAAATCAAGTGGGGGATTTAACCCTTCTGTTGTCTAAACACTACCTTTTTCTGGCAGATCGAGGGTGCCAGTTCTAATTCAACAGCTTGCACACACATGATCTGCAGTGCTGGCACACAAGGTAGTGTGTTGAAACAAGAGGACAACAACAGGGTTAAAAGGCACTAAAAACAAACGCACACATACATAAATAAATTGCTAAATAAATACACAAGGCACTGACACTAAAGGGAAGGACACAATCAGGTGGCGCCATCTGCTGGGATAAGAACGTAGTGCGTTTGAAACTGGTGGACAACAGGAGGGTTAGAGTGTTTTCCCATTCTCATGACTTCTCACTATCTCTGTCTGTCTGTCTGTCTGTCTGTCTGTCTGCCTACCTGCATGTATGCTTGCCTGTCTGTCTGATTGTGCTGGCCATCATTATTCTCTCTCTCTCCTCTACTCCCTCCTTCTCTGCTCTGAGTGACCTACATTTTATACCCCTGCAGTGGGCTATACTCTCTCTCTCTCTCTCTCTCTCTGCCTTGCAAGGCTGACGAGGGAGAAACAGAGAGGAAGAAGGGGGGAGCTGCTCCATCCTTGGTGCCAATACCACCCTTAACCTCCTTGCTGTTCTTATGAGCGTTTTTCTGTCGAGTTAGTTTTGCCTGACAATGTAAGCTTGTATGAGATGTGAGAGATGGTGATGTACTATGTTGAGTCTGACTGCCAGATGGTTTAAATTCTGGTGGAAGGATGTTGCTTTGTGGCATGTATGCTCATGTTATAGAAGTATGTGCTGGGGTGTGTGTGTGTGTGTTATGCACACTCATGCATGCACTACAATTCACTCACTGCAGACACATCTTTATTATCTGCTTGTGACTTTTGACCAGCCATATATGTTGTCTATACATGATGTACATGTAGTAATGTTTGATAATGTCTTCTCAGTTATGGAAGAATCCATCTGGTACTCTGCCCAGTGAACTAACCAGAATCTCTCTGTTTCTCTCTTTGTCTCTGTCCCTCGTCCATCTCACTGTTGTTCCTGTTCCTTCCAACAAAAGGTAAATACAAAAAATTCCCCTTCTGGCTTGGCTTATGAGATGAATGTAATCATGTTGTAATGGTCATGTTTATTTTGACTCACGTTTCATTCCTACATTCGAACGTTGGTACATAATATTGACATTATAATGAAGTAAATAATACCGAATTGTGTGTCTTACAATGTAATTATTTTTTTATTTTTTAGATGGCTCTATTTTTATTACTTGTATTATTAATATTGGTTAATTTTGACTGTAGGTGCTGTAGACCAATGTTTGTGATTATATATGGCATGGCCCAGTGGAATTGAGGGGAGGGGGGGGGGAGGTGGACAGATTCTCAACACAAGAGTTGGTCTACTACTGTTAGTTACCGTTTCCATGGTTACCGTCACACGACCTTCCCCCTTGACAGGCAGTCCCATGGGGCATGATGTACTGTTAATGTAAAGTGTGTGTGTGTGTGTGTGTGTGTGTGCGTGCCCTGTTTGCCCGCTAGTGACAGGAGAGCGTTCAATGTCTCTTTGAGAGCAGTGTGTGTGTGAGTGAGTGAGTGCACTTGTTAAGCGCATGGTGTGTGTGTGTGGAACCTAGTCTAATTGATGTGAGGTATTGCTTTGGCAGCAACAGTTCTCCCATGTGCACGCACACACACAACCACACACAGACAATTCACTCTCACTCTCTTATCCCTCTGTTTGACCTTTACGTGTGAATATGAGAGGGACCAAAACACAGTGACTGACTGAAGTGGTAATTGCTCTGTGTGTGTGTGTGTGTGTGTGTGTGAGAGAGAGACAGAGTTAGTGTGCGATTCTCACGACCATTAGCTGGCTAGCGTGCCACACTGCAAATCCACTGGATAACAAATCCCCCTGCAGTTAGCTGGTGTTAGCTGGTACTGCAGTTAGCTGGTGTTAGCTGGTACTGCAGTTAGCTGGTGTTCACTGGTACTGCAGTTAGCTGGTGTTAGCTGGTACTGCAGTTAGCTGGTGTTCACTGGTACTGCAGTTAGCTGGTGTTCACTGGTACTGCAGTTAGCTGGTGTTCACTGGTACTGCAGTTAGCTGGTGTTAGCTGGTACTGTAGTTAGCTGGTGTTAGCTGGTACTGCAGTTAGCTGGTGTTAGCTGGTACTGCAGTTAGCTGGTGTTAGCTGGTGTTAGCTGGTACTGCAGTTAGCTGGTGTTAGCTGGTACTGCAGTTAGCTGGTTCTGCAGTTAGCTGGTGTGCAGTTAGCTGGTTCTGCAGTTAGCTGGTGTTGGCTGGTGTTAGCTGGTGTTGGCTGATGTTAGCTGGTTCTGCAGTTAGCTGGTTTTGGCTGGTACTGGTGTTAGCTGGACTTAGCTGGTTCTGCAGTTAGCTGGTGTTGGCTGGTGCTGCAGTTAGCTGGTGTTAGCCGGTGTTGGCTGGTGTTAGCTGGTGTTGGCTGGTGTGCAGTTAGCTGGTTCTGCAGTTAGCTGGTGTTGGCTGGTGCTGCAGTTAGCTGGTGTTAGCTGGTGTTAACTGGTACTGGTGTTTGCTGGTACTGGTGTTAGCTGGTACCGGGAAGCCTTCGCATGTGTGACGGGCTTGTGTTTGGCTGGAACAGTGTGTATGCTGTCTCTGGAAGTGTGTTTGTAGTGGAGGGAGAGAGGGAAGGCGGTGAGAGGTGAAATAAAGAACAACTGGCATTCCAGGCCTCCAAAATATTTTCATTACCTTTTTAATATATTGTAGCATTTCACCTGTGTATGCCAGAAAAGGTGTTTTTATCCTATCCATCATAATTGTTCTATCCTCCTGCTGAGAGACTTGAGGCATTGGTGTTGTCGGCGCTAGCTTAGTTATGAGCATAGTCTGAACTAGAATGTCACGCCAGGGTTTCAAACCCGCAGTTCATTCCTTTTACAAGGCCTTGTGTGTGTGTGTGTGTGTTGGAAAGAGATATGGTGGCCTATATCTAACTCACAATGAGACCAGACGTGACCATCATACTGTATAATGGATGCAGGTGTCTTCATTATCATTTTAATATCTCCTTCCCTCATGCTCTATCACGGTGTGCAGACCTGTTATGTAAACTTGAACATAATAATTCAGTGGCACACGGCGGTATCTTATGCACACATGTTGCCTAACGTACACAAACAATACTACACACACAATATGTTATCCATTATTTTATTTATTGTTACTTGCCACTTCCTGTAGGTGCCCCCTCTGGGCCAGAAGTGGTGCAACAGTAATGCGATATTTAATTCTTTGTGACTCTCAAATTCTGGTGAGACGCTACTGCAGTACTGTATTTACTAAGTTCAGTTATTCAGTTGATTTTTAAAAAAAAAAAAGGGATTTACAAGACCTGTGAACAGCCAGTCATGTTGTTACATTTCCCAGGTTAAGTTTAACGTCCCAAGTTTGTCATTGTGTTATTTAGTTGGTGGCAGTGCATGTCAATCAAAATACTTCCCATTTTTAAGTAGGTGGGTCTTGACACAGTTAGCCAGCGCTGTGTCCTAGACACTATATATATATAGTTTTAAGATCTGTTACTGTTTAGGTATGTTGTGATTACACTGAGGCCCACTT
This sequence comes from Aphredoderus sayanus, assembly GCA_027564795.1. NCBI lineage: Eukaryota > Metazoa > Chordata > Actinopteri > Percopsiformes > Aphredoderidae > Aphredoderus > Aphredoderus sayanus. The sequence continues at coordinate 12,735 of JAODUG010042319.1, read as the reverse complement.
CTCTGTTAAATGTCCTTCCTAAATCTTTTGACATCATCAAGCCTCTGATTTAAATGCACTTAGTTCTCCACTCACACATCTGTTGGCCCTGGAGTGCTGCTGGCATTAAAGAAACAAGGTGCCATTAGGACTGTTTGCGCTCATCTTGTTGGTTTCCATGGAGATGGACCACGTTTCGTCACCAGCTCGCATGTGGCGTGCACACACACACACACACATACGCATACACACAAACGCGCACACACACACACTGTGATAATCAGTTACACAGCTCTTCTTCACCGAGGCCAACAAGCTCAATAAGGAACTGACGGACAGAGAGAGGGCAAAGTTAGTGGAAACCTGTTTTAAATAATAAATAAATAAACAAAACAGGCAGAGGCAGACTACATTTTACGTTGGTTTGTCTTTTATTCTCTCGGCAGCATGGTGTGCAGTGTGCATATAGACAAACTATTTTTGGATGTAACACATTACAGCATGCCTACATAGATGTTTAGCTTTCCATAAAGTCCTAGTCAGCAAGAATTACAAGAATTACAAGTTGATTTGTCCCCGACTTATCTTAGTCATGGCCTCGGTGATGCCGCAGAAACCGGTGTATGTCCTACTCATATTAAAGCCGCGGGGTCTTTGGTGAGAATGTGGTCGGATCAGATTATGAAAACAATCTAATTACATATTGATAGAATTTCATGAATGGACACTAGCAGTTGCGAACGTAATGCGATATTGATGTTTTAAATACCCTCTTTGTAAATTTTTACATATTCTCTTTTTCAAACTGTGATATTTAGCAATTGTATAAATCTTTCTTCTATCGTAAAGGGCTTTGGGTATAGTTCATTTGTAACATTCAAGCCAATAAAGCCCATTGAAGGTAGCTTTAACAGCAAATGAGAAAACAACAGCTTGAGGAGTGTAAAAAATAGAAAAAGGTTTAAAGGCCTTGTTCTCCACGCCTACTCTTGCTATATAATCTCCTCCAATATGTACGTACACACACACGCACACACACACACACTATGGAGAGGTGCAGTCTAAATGACAAATGTGACGGTCACACGCCTGCCAGCATTAAAGCCGCGATCAACATGCCACACTGGTTTGTGTAAAAACCAACCTCGCAGCTGAACGCAGCATAAGGGAACAAACGTGCTTCTATTCTATACGTTTGGACACACACACACACACCACACACACACACACACACACACACACACACACACACACACACACACACTGGAAACACATGCCGCCGACTCTGTCAGTGACATCACCTGTTGCCTAGCGGCTCAAAGTCCACTTCCTCAAACGCTGATCTGATCGCAGAGCAGCAGTGGCCTCAGGGAGACACACACACACACACACACACACACGTGCGTACATGACACATACTGTACGCGAGGCAGGAAAAGCTCACGGGAGAAGAAAGCGAGGAAGGGAGCAAGAACGAAGGATTATCTCCGTGATTAAAGGATGGTTCTTCACTGACGGATTCTCTGGGCCTCGTGTTTCAGCTGGAGCCTCTCCCCCTCTCTTCCCCCTCCTCCTCCTCTTCTTCACTCCTTTCCAAGCTTGTTGTCCTCTTTTTATTCTCCTTGCGCTCTCTCCATCTGCTCTTTTGAGGCTTCACAATGAATCCTGCCCCTGCTTCATTCCTCTCTTAGCCGGCACTGTGAAGCCCCCAGATCTTTCTGCTTAGCTTTTGGTTTCTAGCGCTCTGTCTCTCTGTCTCTCTCTTCCCTGCCTCCCCCTCCCTGTCTCTGTCTCTCTCCCTGCCTCCCCCTCCCTTTCTCTCTGTCTCTCTCCCTGCCTCCCCCTCCCTCTCTCTCGTCAGGGGAGATGAGCTCAGCGTCCTACAGACAGTTCCTCCAGGAGCTGGAGGAGAAGAGAGGTTGGTGCCCCCGTCAGTCATGTAGCCATTACATCAGCCCTTAATGGTAGCGAGGGTGTCGTGTGACTTTTGCTGCCCTGTGTCAATGTCTTGTGTGGCCTCACAGTGCTCTTATGCTTTGGGTTTAAGATGGATCTTCTAAAGTAAGATTAAGCACGTGTGGTGATACAAGGGATCAATGCCCTAGTACCGTCAACCGATGTTTTGCGAAACGAGTTGTGTTGATATGAAGATGGATGTTGCTGAGGTTTCTTTAGACAGGACCCTTGCCACCATTCAACAGTGTTGAGTGTGTGGGATTATAATAGTTAGTCTGAGGATTCTCAACGCATGCTGTTGAATGCTGTTAATGTAAGCTTTCTGTTCGACTGTTTATCTTCCCAGGCATGTTGTCCTGTACAGTATGTTACTGCAAGACGAAGCTTTGATGTTAGGCTGAGCTCATATCAAAGCTTCAAAATACGTGTGTGTTTAACCTATCCAGCTTTGATGTCTAGATAACATATGGGTCACCAGGGAGACGATGGTCTGCCTGCCTTGCACTCATTTAGGCTTAAGTAGTTTAACACGGCTATCTGAATTACACCTGCGGGATTCTTGATAAACCTTTAGCTGGGCTATTAGCTCTGTACGGCACGCGTCGGCCATGACGTATAGATGCCGGACACACGAGAGCATGAAGGGGAAGGAGTGTTGAAGTGTTTCTTGACACGTGTTGCCAGGCCCGCAGGCAGGCTTTAGCTCTGCAGCTGTTAGCGCAACAGTTTGCCTAGCCTAGCATACCATAGCAACAGTTTGCCTAGCATAGCATTAGTTCACATAGCATAGCATTAGCTCGCCTAGCATAGTGTAGCAACAATTGCCTAGCGTAGCATTAGTTCACATAGCATTAGCTCGCCTAGCGTAGCGTAGCAACAGTTTGCCTAGCATAGCATTAGTTCACATAGCATAGCATTAGCTCGCCTAGCGTAGCAACAATTCGCCTGGCCTAGCATAGCAACAGTTAGCATAGCGTAGCATATCGTTGTCTTTTAACATTACGCAAGCCGCATGCAGGATCATTTTAATAAGGATAATAATTTCAGTCTTTCTGTGTGCCATTGTGAGTTTTGTAATTCATGTTTTTTTTTTCTTCATATTATTCTTTCTACTCCTCGATGATTTCTTTTACACAATGCTAAGTGAATTATTAAATAATGATATTATATCCTGGCAGGCAAACCAAGGTTAGGCGACCCAAGGTCAAAATGTTGTCCTCTTTGAGTGAACTTCAGTGAATCATTGCCAAAATACACCGGTTACTGGTTGACCACTGGTTACCCTCCTGTTTCTATCCCACCACTGAATTACTATTATATTTGTGTAGGACTATGTCAATTCTACCGTGTCATTTTGGGAAGGTAGGACATTATTTTATGACTAGATAACAAGATCTCCAACTCCAATGCACCAATATCATTGTCATGATATTGGGATCAATGGGTTAAACTGGAACTATAGAAAAACCATATGCAAGATAGAATTACCCTCCTAGGGCACTGTGTTCTGAAAGACCGTCAAGTCTGTAGTCAGCCATTGAAGTCTCTCTTGTCTATAGCTTCTGCTGGACACCTGCTGTCACTTGTGGTGTGGCGATATCATTTCCTGCTGTCAGCCCCAAAACAGGTGCTTGGTGGAGGGAGGAGGGTGGAGCTTTACAGCAGTTGGAGGGTTGTCCATTGTGATCACTTCTTAATTAAAGTGGAGCCTTAACTGCTTACTGACTTCTCAGTTCCAGTTTGGAGTTACCTCCACTTTAGTGCATTCTCTTAATTGGACATGGATAGCATTAGCTTGCGTTGTAACTCTGTTGATCTGTTAATAATCATTTTGTTGACGTTAATAATAATTGTTATATTTTTGATGTTCCAGCGAACATTAACATAATTAAAGGGAAATGCATGCTAATACTGTATGGAAATATTAAACAAATTGCCGAGCCTAATGGTGGCGGTTTTCCTTGTCGTGATAGCTAAACAGAGCTTAAAGATTTACCTTGATATCCCTGTGTGACCTAACCTGACACACTACAGTAGATGGTTTGTAACACAGAACCGTCTGGGAAGCTATCCATGGAAACTGTTGTAACCACCTGGTTAAATATGTTACCAGCTGTAACATATTTAACCTGTCCTTGTAGTGAAGCAGTCGGAAACACTCCTCACCCCCCATTTAAAAAAAAAAAAAGAGGGGGAAAAAAAGCAGTTTCTCATCAGTTACTGTTCATCTCTGTGAGTATTCCAAGATGGCCGCTGCCCACACTGTAGCCAAAGGCCAAACCGAATACATTCTGAGATGCACACAACGGGTGTCCTGGAGTACAACAGCAAGAGCTGTGATTTTGTCTGAAGCCCCAGACACACTGGAAGAGACTAACGGCATTGAGAGACGGCTGGCGACTCAAAGCAGCGCTTGTACAGAGATGCTGATCTCTAAACGAATCTCAATTGTTAGGCGACTAATAATGGCTGCTACGGGTATCTCATATTGACACTGATACATTTCAGGTGGTAAATAAGTATACAAGACTGTTACCAAGGCAACCGGAGCCTGGGACGTCCCCTAGCGACCAACTTTCAGCAGTAAAATGACGAGCGATATCGCGTTACGCTCGTCTGGGGCTCTAGGCGGTGTTTGACAGCTCTCGTCTGTCACAGGTGACTGATGGGATCAATAGTGGCTGAGAGGGAGCCTTCACTGCATTACCTATATGGTAGTGAAGGTGTTTTAACCTCGTGTGTGTGGTCATAATTTGTTTAAGGTGGAGTAGCAGGCAGCGTTTATTCATATCCGTTGATCTTTATCCTCATCTTCCCCTTTCAGAAAATGTGTCCTGTCACAGGCCATTTAAAATGTTTTGAACCCGTGACTTTTTTTCCCTCTGTGTGTGTGTGTGCTCATCTCTTGTAAGGTTTGGAAAGTGTGTGTCATCTCCAAGGCCTATTTCGGAAGTTTCTGAATAGGGAAGATGGTGTGTATGTGTGACTCATGTATTGTTGAGGTGTGTTCTTGTTCATAGTTAGTCACACTGTCGTCTCAGCCCGCGGTCTTTCTCTCCACCTTTGTCCATACTGACAACACCCTGAATCCGTCGTAGTTAAAATCACAAAGAAAATACAGTGTTGGTGCCTCGCTTAAGCAGATGGCCTAAGCTGGGAGTTGAACCTCTGTGTGCCTTGCTCAAGCTATTGAGCTACACTGGGAGTTGAACCTCTAACCCCTGGCTGTGTGCCTTGCTCAAGCTATTGAGCTACACTGGGAGTTGAACCTCTAACCCCTGGCTGTCGGTGCCATGCTGCACCCATCAAACTACATGGCTTCCCTTCCTTGCCCCTGGCTAGATTTTATTTTCCTGCAATTTCAGAAGTGCAGCTTAACCATAAATCATAAATGGCCTCTCCCATGTACTGCTACCTGAAATGTGGCCACTGTTTCGGCCAGAGAGGTTTATTTATTCCAAGGGATCACAGGGCGGACATTTGTTCCAGGTGCTCAGAATTATGGCACTTGGCACTTTGGTTTGATGCCAGCGTACCGTAATAGCAATTATCCAACCGGCTTTCGGTCCAGTGTAATGGAGAGCCTTTGTATCTTGGGTTATAATAACAGTAATCCAGTCATGTGACCTATCAGCTATATATCACACATTGGTTGTATTATTTTCTTTATTTTCTTTCTTTGCCGACAAGTCATGAGAATATAGTAGATTGTAACCAACGTGATTGGGTACTGTCTGGAATAAAAAATTAAAAAACAAGCATAAGCAGCTAATTGTCAAACAAATGTATTGTAAATACAGTTGTACAATAAATACAATTGTAAATGTAACTTTTAGTGTAAGCTCTAACATAAAAAAATCTTTAATCGACAAATGTAGTAATAGTAATCGTTGAGGTTGCATATCGGAAGGTAATTTCTAGGACTTTAGGGGTGTGTGTGTGTGTTTATCTCGGGTGGGAACCAGTCTTATCATGTTGTGTACTTGGCTAATTCCACGTGCTGTAACGTCCAGGCCTATCTGGACGTTAGCTGATTATCTGACGATCCTGTCAACATCCTAGCGTCTGCCTATGTGTCTTGGTACTGTATATACAGTATGTTTGACTGCGGGTGGCTGTTCAAAGATCTGTCAGTGTGTGTATGGACAGTGAATTCTTGTCTCCTTGTCCATAACCTGCTTTGCTATGCACACTTCACTTTCTTCTATAATCCACCAGGTGCTAACCCTGATTAGCCACAATCCTATGTGGGTGCATGCACAGACACACACCTTCCTCTTTCTGACACATTCCACACAGATCCCCTCCATGTGGGCTACCTAGACTGCGAGGTTCTGAGTGATCTATTAACCTCAGACTCTGAAGCCTTCCTGTACATAAACCCGACCTCTCTCTCACTCTCTTTCTTTCTCTCTTGCTCTCATGTTATCTGTTGCATCTGTCTAACTGCGCACGCCTGAACCCATTTGAAACCACGCCGCTGTAAATGGGAGGAAAAACCACTCACTCCTCTGGAATTAGGAATTCTTGGGTTGCCGTGGTGATTCGGTTGGTCGGCTACCTCCCGTTTACAGTTACTTGCTCAGGAAGGGAAGTATTTTGGTTTTAATGGATCCCATTACAATCACGGCATTTAACAGACCGACCACCAAATATTAGGCCTTGGATTTAAATCTAAAAAGACATTTGAATCTGAATTTGAACTGTGAAAATTGAACTTAACATTTGTCTCTGTATGCAAGTCCCAGGTAAATAGGGCAAGTGTTTTGCACGGTTAATGTCATGTCATTAATAAACATAATGTGATGAAAGTGAAAAGTGTTTACTTGTCTATTATCTGGACTGACATGTTGGTCAAAAGGCAGCTAGGTGCATTTGTTAAACAAAAAATCTAAACAATAATAATTCATAAACCTTGTTTGTTACAGCATTTACAAGAATAACACAACCTAGCCTTGATCTCAAAACACTGCACACTAGCGGTGCAGGTATTTTCTGTCTGAGTGCTCTCTGGGAGCAAATCATTGCTCAACAAGCCACTGGCTGCTCTGTTTTGTGTTGTGTCATAGACTGGCTACCCTTGCTGAACCTGGGGCACAGCTGATGAGGTTACATAAATGTCTGGAAGGCGTTTGTGTGCAATGCTAATCTGCAGCGGTCGACAGGCAGGTTATTTGGATGCCGGAGATACAGGATAGTAACTATAGAACTATGGCAGTAACAAAGGTTAAACCCGGAAAGTTTACATAGTTTGGCAGTGCTAACAGTGCTGGTGTAGCTAGCTTCTGCTTCTTGTTAAAGGCTCCCTTACAGAGTTGGTGGTGGTCAGAAGCGCTCCGATAGGTTAGGAGGAGAAGCCCGCATATGACAGTTAACATCTGGGATGACCTGTGTGTGTCTGTCTCTGCTTTCCAGTACTCCAACAATAGCACAACACCAAAATCAATCCTCAAATCAAAGTGCTTCAGAATTAAATATACATGTCTGTCTCAATTAAGAACATCTAATAATAGATCAACAGTAAATGTTTGCCACTGACTTTATGCATACCATACCAACTCAGAGCCCAGAAGGTTTAGTTACAAAAGTTTAACAGCATTTATATATTCCTAATGGGGTTTTTACTGCCCTGTTGGAGCTATAAATTCATATGGCTAAAGAACAAACAGTTTATAATGTAGGAGTGAGTACAGAGCTAATTTATTTTTAAGAAGGGATAAAGAGTTAAATTGTCAAGTCTACTATTAAAAGATTATTGAGGAAAAAATGGTGCGTATTTTTGGCTTGACCACACCAACGACAATGCTAAACAAGGACGTTCATCTGCTATACATTTTCCCGCCCAATCTTCTGACAGTTTGTCAAGTATATTTAACATCACCGAGTCCGTCTTGCCAGACCTGTCACAGTGACAAACTGTCTGTGTCGCGGGATATGAGGGCTTGCTGCTTTTCAGTGCTGTACGTGCCACGGATTTGGACGCACAATTAACGCCAGAATTGAACATGAAACAGTTTGAAGTGGGCCTTTCGTTCAGCACGTAGGATAAACAACACATGCTGTATGACACACAACAGCGTAACACAGTTAAGCTTCTCCTATAGCGAACAGCTTCCTCTGAGTAAGACTCCTTAGAACAGGCCTAAACTCTTCTATCTCTCTCTCAAACAAACTTAATCCTCCCGCTGTCCTATGGGTCAAAATGACTCGGGGCACTCGCATAACATGTACATATGACATCCTGCTGTTGGCTCCCTCTGCTGGTAGTCTGATGAACTCCTTAGGACAGCGGGAGGGTTAAGTCTCTCTGTCTCTCTCTCTCACACACGCACACCAAAACAAACAAACAAAAACAAAATCCTTGAAGTCTTTATCAGGGACTAGGTGCCTTGCCAAAGGGCAGACACTGGGGGCAGGTTGTTGACGCCGGCGGTCAACCGCCATGCTTCCTGCAGCAGCAGGTCAGACGTGCTGGTGTGATAAGGGCATATCAGCAGGGAGCCAGTCGGCTGGGTGGGGCGTCCTCTGCTTGTGCCCCAATAACAACCCTGTGCACAGGGCCTGTAGCGCCCCCTGTAGGTTTGTCGGAGGTAGCACTGAAATGCGCCGGCGCTGTTTTGTACGGGTAGTTGGAGAAGAAGTCTCACATCTGTGTGTGTGTGTGTGTGTGTGTGTGTGTGTAGCCATTCACCCTCTACAGTGACAGGGCTATAATCACAGGACAGAACACAAAGAGCATGTAATTAGTGTGTGTGTGTGCGCGTTATAATGGGATGCTATTGTATGTGAATGATGTAACATTGTGGCTGTGACTCTGTGTGTGTGTGTAGACACAGTGGGGGGGGGGGGTGTTTTACAGGAAAGGGAAAAGCAGACAAGTAGGGGAGGCACAGAGGAAGGACCCTTCAAACACATCAGGGAACTTCTGGTCCTTTTTAGCCATTTGGTGAAGCTCCCATACAGGCTGTTTATATACTGCAGCCTCTCACATCCAGCTGGGTCTGTTCTCACTGAAGGTGCAGTGGTGTGTCTACTCCCATGTACCGTTCCAGCATCGCTGAAGACGGTCCTCACATCAAGGTGCATCAGACCTAAATGGAAATGTCTCTTGACGGACTCAGTTAAGTGTCTTTGACTAGATCAAAAGGTTGCCGCTGCCTACAGACATCCTTTTGAATAACTCAAAGCACAAATATTTTCCCCAAACATTTGCTTTCACATCCTATATTGTATACTGGTCAAATGAAAGTAAAGTAGACATTTTATTCCATATTAAGCGTTCCTCTGACTTTAAAGACTTCCTCATTACAAACTACCGTTTGTACGTTTTGTAAAAGGTGATGCATCGTTCTTCTTCAGTGATTTATGTTCTCATTCCTTCTCGATTACGGCTACATTCTTGTGCACGAAGCAGCTGTTTTTAATATGATTTGGCCAGACTGAACGCAGACATGGAGTGGTCCAAGCATTTGGGCCGTTTGACAATAATCTCAGATCTGGACTGTTCCATTTACCACAATATCCTTATATACCATCCAGATGTACATTGTGATGTTGTGACTGTTATCAGTGTACGTAAAGGTATAGTAAGTGGTTCTTGAACGCTTGCTAAACCCAAACTCAAATCAAAACAAAGACACCTCCCGCTCCCATGCCATAAGATGCTCCCTCAGAAGCTCTTCACTTAGGCCAGGCTAGGATATTGTTTTTATGTGCGGTCTGCACCACTTTGTTTGTGGTCTTATTAACCAAGCCAGGGCTGTGTAGAAACACCAGATTATTTCTTCATCATTGTGAAAGATGGCAGAATATGAGGAGATATTTGGTGAATTTCACAAATTGTATTAGTTTTTCAAGCACTTACTATACCTTTTTTTTGTGGATGATGGAAACCTACTGTGCATACATCAGCTATGTTTATTATATTGTAAATCTTAGATGTACTAACCTCTTGGATAGTAGATATTACCTTACATTTACTGACAGATTTACACAGCAGGGAAGTATTTGATCTGACAGTCACAGATCATGCATGCATGCTGGGTAATATATCTCTGACCATGTATCTCATGTCTAACTACTAACAAAATGGCAGACCTCTCAATTCCCTTTTTCTGCCAGATGGCAAATGTATCAGTTTGTTTTGTATTGGGTTTGCTGTCAATGTAGACCTCTGTTTCCTGTTTATGTTCTGTTGTCCTCTGGCACCCCACTGGGGACCCTTTGTTTTTTTTGTGTTTTTTTTTAATTATTTCTCGAGCTCCTCGTGAGCAAGAAGCATCATGGGAAATGTAGTGTCATTGCAGTGTGAGACCCAGATGGCTTACCTTTTCAGCTCCATAATTTATACACTAAGAAAGGGAAGCATAGGCGTTTAGCTTGACTTCTCCCTGATTTATATTTGGAGCTGTTGAAGCACAAAGCACAGAGGCTGCGTCAGAAGGGTGGGAACTGGGACTCCAGGGGTTATTCTATCAGATTCTTTGCCTGTTAATTGTGTGAACAGCCAGTGTGTACACAGAGCTGGCTTTTTTACACTTGGAGGCTCCAGATAGCAACCCATGCATGTGTTTACTGTACATTGTGATGCGTGCATGGATCCATCTCTCTTTCAGCTGTCACACTACTTTGTGTACTCCTTTCCCCTTTGTCTGTTTGTTTATACGTTCTCTCTCTCTCTCTTTCTGTGTGTGTCTGTCACTGCTTCTTTTTCACTTTATCTGGCCGGCCTTCAGCAACTAATAACTCCCCATTAGAATGGGCTAAGCTAGAGCATTGTGAGCATTCTCTCTCTCTCCCTCTCTCTTGCTGTCTCTCTCTCTCTCTCTCTATCTTGCTCTCTGTCTCGAGTTGACACGATGAACCATTATGTTGCTACTGTGTTCATCCTGTTTGATTGGCAGCTTCCGATGACCAACGGTTGTCCTGGTAACGACGACAGAAACTGAGTCAGTATGAGCACTTGTTTCGTTACGCACACACACACGCACACACACACAGGCACGCACAAACGCACGCACGCACGCACACACACACACACACACACACACACACACACTCCCTCACTTCTCTATCATCCCTGCCCACCCTACCAGTAACTTCCTACACCACCAGACCCGGCCCTGTCCTTAACTCATTAAGGAGCGCTGGCATCCTTAATGGGTTAATGAGAGCTCTGCTCCGCACACCTGGCTCTCTAATGAAGCGCACGTCCATTATCGGAGCATTAAAGCTGCCACTGTGCCCTCATGTTCTCCCTCGCTGTGTCTGACAGACAGGGCTAACCCTCCCAGGGGGACCTCCAAGGTGTGTGTGTGTGTTGGAGAGGTTTGCTGCTTGGAGGCAGAAAGGCAACACAGGGTCATTAACCTTCATGATGTCCTCTGGGTCAAAATGACCTAAATCACTAGCTCTTTGTGGCAGATAGAGGGCGCTAAACCTAATTCTACAGCTTACACACACGTATGATGTGCACTGCTGGCACAGCAGGGAGTGAGTTTGAAACCCGAGGACAACAGGAGGGTTAAGAGGCTCATAACACAACACAAATACGTAAAGAAATAATTAATAAAGAAATATATACACGCTGACATTTGTGGTCGTATAAACCAAAGGAAAGCCCTTGTAGAGCGTTAGGTAGAGGGATTCCCTTGGAGTGTTTTTATTGTGTGTTTCAGATACCTGATACCGACTACAAGACCGCTTTACGAGAACACACTATACACGACCCCAAGCAACTGCTATTTATTGGAGACTATAGCAGCTATATTATCATAAACGTACACTGTCAGGTTTCTATAATATAATTACATATGGTTAGAAACGGAAATTACACATTTTAGTGCTTTAAGACCTCATACTGTATCTCTTACAACAATAGTGAAAGAACAAAGACCCTATCGTTTCTCAGGCACCGTAGCGGACGCCCCCTGACGGCTTAACAGGCACAGCTCTGTTCAGGGAGGTGTGTGTGGGGGGGGGTGGGGGGTGGGGTCATGGGGTCAAGTGCCTGGCTAGGCGCAGGAGGGGCTGGGTGTTGGGGGAACCCAAAACTAGAGGTCGCCATGGCAACTAAAATGTGAAGGGCTTGTGTTACCGTGGTTATGGGTGCTCTGGGTGCCCCGAGTGTGAGTGCCCCCCCCCCCCATGCCATCAGGGTTTAGTCTGTCTGTCTCTCTCTCACCCCTCTCCCCGCATTCTGTCTCTGTTTCATTCTTTCCCTCTCATTAACCTGCGATTAACTCGGCCCTTTTAAACCAGAGGAGGGGGGAGGGGCTCCCCTTTTCTCACAGGGTCGTAAATCTCCCGTCTCTCCTAAATCTCCTTTTTGTCCTCCTTTCTTCACTCCCTCTCTCCCTCTCTCTCCCTTCATCCCTCACTCTCTCATTTACCCGCCCACCCAGACCATCTACCTTCCCAGTGGTTGTGTCCTGAAACTACCCGACTGGATGTTCTCTCCCCACGCTGAGCTTTACCGCGCACTTGCTCTCTGACAGACAGTCAGTCTCTCTTTCTCTCTCTCTCTCTCTAACAGTCAGTCAGTCTCTCTTTCTCTCTCTCTCTCTCTCTCTCTCTCTGTCAGTCAGTCTCTCTTTCTCTTTCTCTCTCTCTCTCTCTGTCAGTCAGTCTCTCTTTCTCTCTCTCTCTCTCTCTCTCTAACAGTCAGTCAGTCTCTCTCTCTCTCTCTTTCTCTCTCTCTCTCTCTAACAGTCAGTCTCTCTCTCTCTCTCTATCTCTCTTTCTCTCTCTCTAACAGTCAATCTCTCTCTCTCTCTCTCTCTCTCTCTCTCTCTCTCTCTC
>JAODUG010042309.1:3103-16886 GCA_027564795.1 Aphredoderus sayanus | reverse complement strand
AGGTTTAGCGCCTTCTATCTGCCACAAAGCGCTAGTGATTTGGGTCATTCTGACCCAGAGGACATCACGAGGGTTAAAGTTACTTGTTACTAAACAGCAATAATGTAGCCTAGAACATTGTGGTGTATTCGGCCTAGCCAATGTTTCTGTCTGGTCTTTAAGAGGTCAGAATGTAACAAACTGTAACAAATAATCACCGAGCCAAACATTTTTCAAAGTAAAATGTTGTAGTAATATTAAAAGAACAACATTTAACTTTCTTCAATGTCATTATTTGATCACGTGACACCAGCAACTAAAATCAAATGAACCAAAAGACTTCTGAATATGATTTGAAGATCCAGATCTCTCCAAAGATCCAAACTTACCACCATTAGCAGACAAGAAAATCCCAGTAGCCACATGGGACACCATTTCACCAGGAAGGCTAACCAAATCATAGGCACAACCTCTATGTCAGTCTTACATTCCGTGCATTTCTGTATGGACTGGACTGCATTTATATAGCACTTTTTCAACCTTCCAGCCACTTCAAAGCACTATACAGAATAGCCTCACATTCACCCATTCACACACACATTCACACACCGATGGTGATGTCTGCCATGCAAGGTGCCATCTGACCACCGGGGGCAGTATAGGGTACAAAATGAAAGTGTCAATATTGTTTCAATGTGTTTCCAACATGGGTGTGTGTGTGTGGGCAAGTGTTTTGGCTTCGCACTGACGGTCTATTAAAAGTAATGTGAGCTAAAGAGAGTATAGTGTGTGTGTGTGTGTGTGTGTGTGTGTGTCCATGAATCCACACCACCATGTTTGCATCTGTGTGGTGTGTGTGCACACACGTGTTTATATGTATGTGTGTGTGTGTGTACATTATATGTATGTGTGTGTGTGCGTGTGTGTGTGCACATTATATGTGTGTGTGTGTGTGTGCGCGAGTGTGTGTGTACATTATATGTGTGTGTGTGTGTGTGTGTGTGTGGGGACGGGGGTGTTGCATGTGTATATGGTGTGTGCCTTCAGCTGCCTGAGCAATTTCCTCTGGGAATTACATCTGGCACTTTCCTAGGATCAGCGCACAGAGCAAGTGTTGGTGGCTCCAGCTGCCACGGCAACCAAATCTGCGATTATCCCTCAGGCCTGGGAGAGCACAAAAAAAAAACTCCCAGCATCCCCGTGGCGCAGCGTAACGCAATGCTATTGGGGTTGTCATTTGTACCACCGCAACCCGGGCCCAGCTCTGTGTCGCAGTGCACAACAGCAAGACGCTGGAAACCATTGTTTGTTTTCTCGCTCAGTCGCTCTGTTATTCCCTCTAAACCTCGCTAACGCTGTTTCTTTATGTTGCGCTCTGGAGTGTGAAAACAAGCGGGGTTTGGCCACGGTATGGTCAGAGTCTATCGGGGATAGTTCGTGTCACACTGCCTGGAAAACGAATCAGCGGTGAGAAAGTAAAGGGGCAAGATAAATACGGTGTTTTAAGGGCATACATTGTTAGCAGTCATAATGACCTGGCGTAACACCAAGGCTACAACTCAGTACTGACATCGGCACACAGCTCCTCTTCCGTTTGCGCTCTCGTTCTGCTTCTCGGGCACCGTGGACCTGTTCGCTTTAGGGTTCGTCAGGATGGGGCACTAATCAGCTTCCCTGGGTGTGGGTAAGTGTGATGATGAAGTCAACTGTGTGTTTTCTACATGGTGATACAGCCAGATTAAGCAATAAAATCAGTCGTAGCGTCAAAGTTCGTTTAAAGGCTGTCCTGGATAGCTTCAAAATTAACCAGAGGTCTACACCCAGTAGGTGGCAAAGACTGCAAACACTTCTCGATGGAACGTGCCCAGTCCCTATTCACAAAGTGAATTCTGGGTCTGGATACACCCAACTAGGACAGACCCCTAATCAACATGAGACTGACTCAAGGCCATCTGGCTAAATGTCACTCTTGTCTGTGCCACGCCCCAGATCCCCACTACACTGCATCAGGCCCTCACACCTTGTTGTGCCAGCAGTGTAAGCTGTAGAATTAGGTTTAGCGCATTCTATCTGCCACAAAGAGGTAGTGCGTTGGGTCCTTTTGACCCGAAGGACATCACAAGGGTTAATGCATTATAGCCCTTTGATGTTAATTCTTATGGAGGCTTTATTAAAGTATTACGTCCTCATAAGCATAATTTAGTAAAGTAGGACCAACTTAAAAATAAATAACACTTTGCATTAGTACAGTAAATGTGTTCCTTTAACCTGACCATGTGGGTCCCTTTTAAGGAGTCTCATCTCAGGCAGTACAATCAGTATCAATCAGTGAAACTATGAGTCATGTCTACCAGTCATGTTTAATTCAGATGGGAATGCAAAAGAATACTGGGACTTACATGAATTAGGGATATGGGTCAGGACAAAGTCATATTTGATCACCCAGTGGCTTAGACATTAATGTTTATAAAGTGGCCACATTTAAACAGTAATTTCAACTGGTAAAGAAATAGGATGCATCATTTGCATGAATGCTTCACGTAAATCTTTTATACTGTATTACCTTTCGCTTTAATCATTTGTGGTTAGTAGTATGGGGCATTTGGGATTGTGCATACAATGACTGCTAGTCAAAACACAAACTCCCTTATACAGACACAAAAATAATGTTTTAACCCTCGTAATGTCCTCTGGGTCAGAATGACCCAAATCACTAGCTCTTTGTGGCAGATAGAAGGCGCTAAACCTAATTCTACAGCTTACACACACATGTGCACTGCTGGCACAACAAGGTGGGAGTTTTTTAAAGTACGTTGCTCACTGGCTCTGAACAGCGACGGACTGACTGAAAGGTTCGATAGATATCCCGAACGGCCGGTCCATTCAACGCCGAAACGGCGGGTGGTGAAATCATTTTTCGGTTTCAGTTCGGGCCAGCCGGTGGCAGCTGAACGCTGTTTCTGTCACGGCGATGTGGCGCCATTAGACAGTCAGACCGGACCAAACTATGTTATGGTTGTAACAATTGCTTCAGCAACTATAACTCCATTCAACTGTACTCTGGTCTCCAGCTAACCTGTCCCCACCTCACATGGAGTTAGTCTTTACAGGTCTGCTGCCTGAGTCAAATAGACTTTAAAAGACTGGCAGACACATTTCAGTCTTTCTTTGACACTGCCAAGGCATTCTGTAAAAAATATTACAATCAATCCGTTCTTAGTTGTATGATAGGGGATTGTTTTAACACTTTTTAAATAAGTGTTACAACCCAACCCACCCCTGTCAGCCATTGTTTAGCTAGATGTATTAGGACTGTGGTTTTGATATTAACATGAGAACAATGTATCACATGTTGTTATCTGCAATGGTATCGATACTAAACAAAAAAGATTATTTGTCAAAACCTTTACTTTATTACCTCAAAATCTCAGTATGAGGGAGCAAGTATGTAAATACTGAAATTATCTATTTACAGTAATCATATCTTATCTGGTGGAATTGGTGATGTTACAACTCTCCCTGTGTAGAAAGGAGGGGGGGCTTCCAGCATGTACTGAACCTGACATATGATTTGCAGGTTCTATATAAATACATGTGACTTGACTTGCTCCCTGATAATAATGCGCCATACACTACTTTGGAATTCATTATTGAATTTTGCGCGTAACAATGCGATTAATCGCAGAAAATCATGCGATTAATCGCGATTCAACTTTTAAAGTTTTGCCCAGCTCTAATTTTATTACAGACCATGCTGATTACATGTGTATCCATATTTCTTTTGGTTTCCATTTTGCATTACGCCAGTATTTTCGATACTGGAGTAATTCGCCCTCTCTAAGAAATACTGCCATAGCAGGATTCATGAATATAAATTAAAGTTTGACTTCAACTCGAGGATTTTCCCAAAAGCTTATGCCAAGAGGGTCCTGATGCTGTACATACCCCCTCCCCCCTCCATAGCACATTACCACCCCCACCTCATCCTCTGCCATACTTTCTATCAGACAATTCCCAACTTAATGAAAGAAATAGGCCTCTACTCCTCAGCACATCACCCAGTAATATGACAACTAGACCTGGATGAGACCATGGGGGATGCACACACTTAACGTCAAGCCTCACATATAATATCAGCCGCACATATCCTGTCTAAATATATTGTCAACAAGTGGCTGGCTATGGAGCCATGAAGACCAGACCCACACTCCCTGGGCCCTTTGCTCGCTAACAGGGTCTCCTGCAAGGTCTCTCTCTCTCTGGCTGCTGTCTGGGCTCCGGAAAACCCACATTGTGTGGGCGATCTGGTTCCATTTGACTTCATTAAACT
Organism: Aphredoderus sayanus; assembly: GCA_027564795.1. NCBI lineage: Eukaryota > Metazoa > Chordata > Actinopteri > Percopsiformes > Aphredoderidae > Aphredoderus > Aphredoderus sayanus. Next base: position 12,577 of record JAODUG010042309.1, on the reverse strand, counting down.
TTCTGGAAAGAGCTTATATTATGATTACTTTCCTTGACAGCAGACAATTCTTAGCCAGTTTTAGCAGTAGTTTCACTCAGGAGGTACAGTATGTGGGCTATATGGCTGCGTGTTCCATTGCAGAATGACACGCCATTCAACTCAGATGTAACAACATGCTTTACACTCATTTCCATGTCATGGTAAAATAAGTGACAGAAATGGCTGCCTTAGGGATACAAGTGTAGTTTTGGCAGCACATGCACAAACAGGAGGGGTAATGTGTGTGTCTGTCATACAGCTGTGTCATGTGGGGAACTGCTCTATTCAGTTATCTCGTCTTTCAGTCTGCGTTTTCCTTGTGTTCCATATTGTGTTATTCCAGTCTTGGTTTTCTGTCTACCTTATTGCTTTGTGTCATTGGTTTTATTATTGTGTTCACCTGTTTTTAAACACCGCATCTGTTAGCTTCTGGATTATTTCATGTCTCGGGTTACTCTGCTCAGTGTTTATTGCTGTATTTGTCAGTGTTTCTCTAGTTGCCGATCCCGTTTGCCTGTCTACGTTTGAGCTTCCTGCCCTGTCCTCTGCCATACTCCTCGCTGCCAAACACCACGATGAAGAGCTTTCTTTGATACATGTATGTTTCTGCGCTTCATGCATTTGGATCCTCCTCCAAGCCTTAGCTTTCCTGAGAATACTGTGTGCATAATAACGCACATTTTTCTCATATCTGTATTCAAGTTTGGACATATGTTGAAAGTTTGATGTAGAACAGGGGTCTCAAACTCGCGGCCCGGGGGCCAATTGCGGCCCGCGGAACGATATTTTGTGACCCCCTACTTGAAATCAAAGCTTAGTGTTAGTGCGGCCCGCACGTTTTTTCTCTCGTGCACGTGAGTGAGTCGTTGCCGTGGGCGTTTTATATCTTTTAACCCTTGTGGGCTCCCATAGCTCAGGCTCGTGACAACAACACGAATTATAAAGGTTGGTCACTTGGTGTCTCGGGAGTGTCACCCAGTGAACGGTAAACATGACCTGGAATAATTGATGCAGCCCTGCCTCACCCAGACTTCCAGCGGCCCCCAGGTAAGTTGAGTTTGAGACCCCTGATGTAGAATGACCTGAATAGAATACTGTGCACATTGACCTTTGTGGCAATAAAATAAAATATAATTTGAGAGGCCACCAAGTTTGACCTATAATTCTGATGTACACAGGTCCCTATCCTCACACGATACAAATACCAACCATACAGAACCCATATATTACACCATGATATTTTTCAGCCAGTTGTAATAATCTAATAATCAGACCATGAAACTGTACTGTTTAAGGCAACTATCTCAAACGTTACCATGTCCAACAACATGGCACTGTACTGTATGTGAAGCAACACTCAACAAGTGCTGATACAAAAATGTGAAATCATAGAACAAAACTAAGCCATGTTCAGAACACTGCTTTAACTATATTCAAGCACATTCAAAATGACAACAGTGGCAATATGATTGGAACACATACTATATCTTCTGTTCTACGCAATGTTGTGTGTTGGTGTGGTTGTGATGTGGTGTGGCAGACAGATGATCATTATTCTAGTTAATATTTCTTCAGACTTGTTCAGTCTAGCTACATAAACTGTAACATGCGTTTCATCACTGGACAACACTTTTACATGGGTGTAGCATATCCCTGGAATCCGGTCTAGTTAGTTCTGTCTCACCTCCTCCAGTTGTACAACAAATGTGACGTTGGTTCCCAGGTTAGCTGTGAGTTTGTAGTCTTTGGTGGTCAAAGATAGTCCTTTTGGAGGTCTGTTGGGACACTGCTGCTTCCTGGCTGTGTACATCTCCTTCACACCTTTGGTGCAGTTGTTTGAGACCACCTTACGGTACCTTTAAAAAGATATACACATTATATTACAGTATATTGTGTATGCCTCTGAGGAATAGTTGATTGAAGCTCAGGGGAGTCAATGTATTGTTTCAAATGCAATGTAGCGTTTGACAACAGTTTATTGTTCTTTAGGCATAGTATGCCATTCAGTATGGGTGTTGAGTCCCTGCAGCCCAGAGCTTTGACACTGGGAGCTATGTCAGAGAGACTAACACACCTAGCAGCACTAAATTGTCCTGTCAGTGAGATGACACCCTCTGGATTGACACATGTATTAATAGGATATGCACTCTTCCCTTGGAAACCAGAGGAAAGAAAGGTGAAGGTAAATATTACTCCAGTTATTTTGACATGTTGAGGTTTTTATTACCGGTTTGAAATTCACTATTGTGCTGCAATGTTATTAGCAGAGAGAGAGAGCGAGAGAGAGAGAGAGGATGTGATGTTTAAACAAGAACCATTGCGCTTCAGTGAAGACAAACAGCTGGAAGGCCTCCAAAACCATACACATATATATACCAGGAAAGAATAAAAGCTCACCGTCTCCTAAAACAGAGCTATAATTTAACTTCAGCGAATTCGTTACGTCCTGTAAGCACCACTCACCCTGTGCTGTTGAGGTAGTTCTGCCCCTGGCTACAGCTTCTGGACACAGAAGAGGGGTTGAACCAGAAGGCAGGCCTGCAGTTCCCATCCCCACGCCTCTCATATCCATAGTCACTATCAGACAACACACATCCACACAACACCTGATCGATATCTCAGCTTTAGAAGATGCTGTTATGCTGCGCGTTTCCATTTCCACACCACATCTGTCTCCTTATAACTGGGGACGAGGGGGGCTTGTCTGCCATATGGACACATCATTATTATGTATTGATTAGTGCTGCGGTTGACAAATGCTCCACAGCCATGTCTGACAGGGTAGGACCCCCCAGGGTCTGTGTCCACAATCGAGGGCTGCTAAATCTCACTTGCCTGCTATCATTGTAATCTGTGCATGATGTACAGCACATCTCACAAAGCAAGTGCCCATTCTAATAACAACCCTGGCAAGGATTTATCAATTATTTAACAAACCGGAACAAATATATAAAGCCAGTGTGGCTCACTAGTCCATTTTGGCTCAGTGATTCTGTGGCGTATTCATTACTGTAATGGTACACAGGCGATGGCAATGGTTCGTATGCCTCAAGGTAACATGTCAAAACAAGACATTTCAGAATAGTATGGTCTCATTTATAAACAAAAAACACCCAATGGTATATCAGAGTGGTACAAACGTAATATCCTGCAGTCAGAAACATGGATAATAGCAATGATTCATATTGTAACAACACTGTTCATTTAATGATAATATGACATATCCCTCCTGTTATTCTTATTATATGTTATTGTGCCACTAGATGGCGCCATCTGATAGTGCCTGATTGTGTAGATCTCTATTGTCGGTGCTGTGTGTATGTGTTTCTTTATTCATTATTTCTTTATATATTTGTTTGTTTTGTGTGCCTTTTAACCCTCCTGTTGTCCTCGGGTTTCAAACACACACCTTGCTGTGCCAGCAGTGCACATCATATGTGTGTGTAAGATGTAGAATTGACGCCTTCTATCTGCCACAAAAAGGTTGTGCATTGACCCAGAGGACAACAGGAGGGTTAAAAATAATGCTTTCCCATTCAGATAACCACTCTGGACCACACTGTTATGGGGACAAGCCTACGGCAGATTATTTGAATGGCAAACCAGCTACAGTATTTACTTCATTCATTTACTTATCCTGAAATGACTTACTGTACATGCTAGTGCTCGGTTTGGACAGTTATAACTATTGTAATAATATTTTAGTCCGCCTCTATCATTCCTTGAACAGAGGATGAGTTTGTGCATGTGTGTGTGTGAGAAAATGTTCTGTTTAACCCAGTCATACTTATTGGATGTATGTTCAAATGCTTTTTTTAATGTTCTCTGCCACTCTGCCAAGATAAAAATATAACCGGCCATCATTTGCATACAAATTGCAGATATTTACACCCTTCATCTTCTCAGCGGTATTATGAACCAGCACACAGAGGAACATTAACCAAATTGCGTAAAATGATCTCCAAACTTATGCGATTATTGGAAAAGTCAAACTGCAAATGGACTAAATTAATGAGAAACAAGAATAGCATTGGTGATAAATGGTTGAAAATTGGCCCGCAGCCTGAAGAGAACAATTTGTATGTGCCTGTCCCTGGTGCGTCATTCAAATGCTATGTTATAGTTCACTATGAAAAAGGACAAACTATAAAGTATGAGTCTGTTAAGATTTTTTCTTTTTTTTCTTTCAAATGTTTGCTAATTGAACATAATATAACAACAACTTATTGAAAATTATGTTTCCTCAAGTAATTCGCACGTAGGTTAACATATTTCACGTCAATCATTTATACAGTAATATTCAAAGCTAAAAAGTGATGACATATTAAGTTCAGAGAGACAATGATCAAATGGGGAATAATTTACCGGTAAATACTGGTAAATATATTACTTGTTAATACATCTTAATAAAAATGGTTGTATGTGTTCATATATTTATGTTTATCCTATCTATATTTAAATTGTATGTTTTACTATTGAAATAAGTGGGTCAAAGGTTATAGGACACAGCCTTTTGTATACCGCTGCTATGGAACAGAGACCATAACAGACCAAGAAAGCCATAATTGCAGAGCAAAGGAAAACATATTCTTACCACTCAAAGTCGTGAGCTCGGCAGATGCAAGACTCGGCTGAGAGGATTGTGGAGTAGTCCTTTCCCAGCATGCAATAGTTTCCGGGCCTACGTTTCATGTAGATTTGCTTCTGTCCCATTACACAAGGTTCGCCCTGCGGGCAGTATGAACAACAACAACAACAACAACAAATTAAATTGGGTTCTTTTATAGACTGTTTCATCGAATGCCCATTGAGCCTCCACATGATTCCAGCAGGGCTTCCAGTGTAAATGGCTATAGTGTATTTTGTTTTATGACTTAGTTCACATGTGTTGAACCAGTTTGAAAAATATGACCACAATCATCCAAAAAATGTTATTATTGGTAATAAAAACCATACATTATAACAACAATAACTATAGAAAGCAATGTGTTGAAAACAATATATTTTTCCACATACTGTAGCTGGCAAAATTTCAACAACATACTTTTTGATATGATACTGTACTATTGTAGCTAGGTAAGGTAAGATAAGGTAAAGAAATGTCCAAATCAGTGTGCCACCTTTCTCCTTATATTTTCTGCTCTGCCTTTAGCCAGCTGATCATGAGCATGTCATATTTGCTATCTTACAGTTTGTCTCCAATTAACTACTCACCGCAGAGTGGATGACTGTGTACTGTATATGTTTTGATTACTGAAACGGTCTGTATAATAATGTACAATCACCAAGGCAGTGGGCCGAGACATTCTGAAAGACTTGATGGAAGGTACCTGATTGTGCAAGTGCCATGTTTGATAGTCTTCCTCTGTGCATTTCCTGCTGAAGATGGACTTGTAATCTATCTTGATCAACTGCCATTCTGAACGGTGGCTGAAGTGGCCAAAGAATCTGTAATGGGCAAATGCATGCTTGTTATGCAAGTTACATTTCAGTAGTATAAATAGCAGTAGTACTAGTAATAATGGGAAGGGACAGGGGCTTTTCTATACTTCAGTTTGATAATGATTCATAATAGATTAATCTAATACTGTACATCAATGACTTCTTTTTAATATAGGCTTAAACACCATTACAGTTTTACTCCTACACTCCAAAGAGGATTCCTGAGACTCGTCCTTCCCCAGAGAAGCGAACAAAGACCAACAAAAGCCAAAGTCACCCCATGCCTTCCCCCGGGGGACTTTGCTTACGTCATGATCTGGGTCTCGGCTCCGGCCTCCACCAGGACTCCATCCACGAACAGAGGAACCAGGGAGAAACTGTGTCTTGTCCACTGCCTCCCCTCGTCAAAACTGATCCTGTGTGTGTGTGTGAGAAGGGAGGTCACAAATCATCACACCATCACAATACAGTGAAACAGATGCTCCATGCTTCAGCCAGACAACAGGGAGGATTTAGGTAGACATCACAATGGCAGACAGACAAGCGTCTTGGCACAATTAGTGTGTCGCGCTGCAGAGAGAGTGTATTATAACAAACAGGCCTATTCAGAGACAGCCTGCCTTGCACGACACGTTTTGCTGTGAAAACAAAGGAGGGAAGAGGCATCAGAGGACCTCGTGGGTAAAAGTCGACTGAGGGGGGCAAGAGCAAAGTATAGCAGCTTTTGTGTTCAACTACAGGGGGAGCTGGGGGGGTGGGGCAGGTACTGGATAGCTTTCATCACCAGGACTCAGATTCCATTGATTCTGACAGCTTATCAACATCGCTGCAGAAGAGGGAGCAACTGGAAGTACATGCCAAAGGGGTGAAACAGCATAGAATAGAGAGGGGAAGAATGCCCTACCCCCTTCCTTCCTTGCTGCTTATAAGCATTCCCCTATGTCTTCATTTGGTTAAAAGCTCTGACATAAAGGTACGCATTGACATGCGTCCATAAGGACGGTTCAGGCCAGGGAGGTGTTTAACTCTGGTGGTGTCGAACAAGGCCTGGGTTCTCCTGTAGCGCTGCCTTGCATTTGTCTGTCTCTTGTACTGTATGTGTCTGTGTCTTCCACGCTCTCTCTCTCTCTCTGTCTGTGTCTGGGCACCTTAGAGCTTAAATTAGTTGGGAGACAAAAACCGTCTACGCCTCACTGGTTCTCCTAAAACTAATTTTAGAATTGTTGCCAAAGCAATTGGAGAGCAGATCTGGTCTCACTTGGATTACTCTGCAGTGAGGCAAAGCACAAGCAACCAATTTGCTGATAGTGAGGCAACATGTTAATGAAAACACTAAAGCCTGCGGGCTGGTAATGACAAAATAGCAGAAAATCTTTAATTAGATTTTCTTCGTTTATTTTGACAAAATACAGTAATAACAGTAGAATATATTATTATTATTATTATTATTATGATACTCATTGAATATTTAGACCACAAGGTCTGACATTAAGGGGAAACATAAAGGAAAACCAACAATGGGATGTGGGAACCATGCAGTGCTGAAGACCTTACCACAAGTGTCTGGTCGGTACAGATGGCTGTTTCACAGCAACCAGAGCGCCGCCTTTGTCCAAGAACCACACATTATGCTCCTCTTCAAAAATCTGAACACAGACGTGAGCAGTGCACAATTACCTGTCACAACATTGTCTCCCAGCCCATTCAACCCATGCCCGCATTATTACTGGCTGCATGTCTTCCGGACCCAGTGGAAATCCTACCTGTCTCCATGTGTTGCCTGCATCAGACGAAATGAACATGCCAACATTGTTGTAAGACAATTCTGCTCCAATGTTCCCTGCGGGTGGAAATAGCACGAGTAACCGTTTTTGCAGGTAATAACATCTTATTGAATTTCTACAGTTTGTCATTTGTAGAGTACTTTGCTAATCTCAAATCTAGCCTGAAACCACTTCCACAAATTGCCGCCACGCACATGTTTCAATTCAATGTTAAGCTGGCATCCACTTCCCTCTCCAATTATCCTCAATTCACTGTATGCCAACTGTCGCAAAAATGCTGTGCCTATTTTTTTTATATATATATAAATATATATATTTTAGACAGTGCTTCAACTGCACCCCTATAGCTATTGTACAGGTGTCAGGTGACACATGGTATTGGCAGTGTGTAATTCCTTGCTCGTTTTTACCTGTGCCTGTGACTTCTAAACTATTAAAAATAATATTCCTATTTATTCTCTGTTGGTGGTTGCTATTTTGGTGTCATTTTCTCAGCAGCACTGCTGTCTAATGCTTCCAGGGCATTCTAATCCAATTTAAATAGCTTCTCTCCAGAACAAACAGCAGTTAAAAAAAAAATCATTAAGAAAAGTTTTGTGCCTAATGATCTATTGATGCAAAAGCTCAAAAAAAAAGTTCCTCCTGCTGATCTGTTCTGGCTGGCCAAGGCTCAGTAAATAGGCTTGCGTTTGATCTGGATGGTGTTTGTCATGTTAGTGAGGCGATCTCTGCACCAGCTGACATCTGTGTGAGGGCGCGGTGAGCAAGTGAATCATGGGGAAGTATACGCTTGGCTCAGCAACACTCACACGGCCACATATGGAATGAGGTAATAGCGATGCATATTTATTCATTCTGACAAAACATCTACAAGAAAAAAAACAGGCACAAAGGCAAACACAGATGCAGTCATGCACAACACGCACACACGCACGCACTCAGGCAATTTCTGAGGTTTCTTCTAGCCGTACTCTTTTGCCTTTCAGTATGCTTCTCGTTTTAGATTCTTCTACATGTTCGCCATTCTTTAAGAACTTGGATATCAACAAGGTTCTGTATCATGTGGCCAACAGCAGACTGTGCCTAGGGCTCATTCTCAGATGCTGCTTGTTGTTCTGTGTGGCTGAGATGTGACACAAAGACATGCAAAGGACACGCATAACTGGCCAGGTAGCGAACGCAACAACAAATACAATATAGAGAAAGTGTTCAGTGGTGGGGATGCTGGCAGGTTAACAGTCCTGGCTGTTGCATTTGTGCTACATGTAATTATTCCCTTACACAATAATATATATATATTTATTTAATCACACAGAGACATTGTTTTTATTACACCTCAAGGTCACTAAAAGAGCACTTGAAAAGGTAAGGCATTGCATTGTCTAACTTTCAGTGATATATCTCACTACTGTAAAACATCAACTAAAAGCAGGAAAGAGATGCTGAGACACAATCAGACATTGTGTTAAATCTTGTGTTTTATAGTAGCTTTATCTCCCACAATAAACCTGTGATGTGTGAACTAGCTATTGATTGATTTATTTATTTTAAAAAAATGTTGGTCCATTAACAGTGGTAGAGTCTATACAATAACAGTGGTAGAGTCTATACAATAACAGTGGTAGAGTATATACAATAACAGTGGTAGAGTATATACAATAACAGTGATAGAGTATATACAATAGCCTACATGATGGAAGATGCGCCTTGTTACATATTATAGTACGCATTATTACTTTGGGCCTTAGTTTTCCATGCAAGATGCAAGAGAACGTGTTCTGTCAGGGAAAACTGACAAATTCATAATGACTCACGGAATCATAGACCGGCTTGACAGAAAATAGTTGCTTTAGCTTCTCCCAGTTTTCATTGTATTTGACACCAAAATAAAAAAATGAATATACAGTACACACACTATAAATATATACATACACACACAATGTTTTCATATTGCAACATACAATTATGCTACTTATTCTTCTTACCTGTTGCAACTATGATTCCTGGTGCCGAGCTCTTGGTTGAGATTGTTCCTGACAAATAGGGGTTCTCTGACATTTGTAGTTGAAGATGAAGTGAACAGAAAGGCTAAGGGAAGGAAGAAACAGTTCATGCCACAATGAAAACAACACAACAAAGGTTACTGGTAGTCTTAAACTACTGATCCATTTAAGAAGAGAAGATTACTGTAGGTTAATTTTTCAAAAACCGTTACATAGTTTCAATA
>JAODUG010042298.1:0-16888 GCA_027564795.1 Aphredoderus sayanus | reverse complement strand
AATATGGATATTATTTTTTATAGTAATATGTAAGAAATATTTTTGTTATCCATAACGGTCAGGTGAATAGGTCAAGTGAATAGGTCAATTATCTTTTTCAAAATTGATCCTAAACTAGAGAAGCAGAACACATACTAATAGAGGTACAGTAATGGCAGCACTGGGGTGATAATAAAAACAGAAGCTTTCACCTCATTTTCCTCTGATAAAAAGATGTTATATATAAATACACTGATCAATATTTTGGATGCCCTAGCCACTCCCCAAATATATAAACGTTTTCTCGTGTATAAAGAAGCCTCTCTTGAAAGGCTGACATACAGAAGGACAATCAACAAATCTGTGATAAAAACAATATCAAATGTGACTGTGCTCCTGAACAAGCCAGAAGTTGACTTGTGTGATGGGGTTTCAATGGTCTCATTTGTTTTGTGGAATACAGCATGATGTGTTTTCATAGCATATTGATGCTCTCTTAATACCTGTTAAGCCTTTCCACAAATGCTCTTCGATCAGTTAAGGCTTTCATTCTTTGTTTATTTCCCCCGTGTGACCTACATATTTTCTACTCCACTACACTTTACCAGCACCAACTGGTACTTTTCACAGCCACGACAGAGGGGAAATAACATGCTCTTAAAGGGTGTGGTATTTTCTAGTGCAGTGGATGAATAATTGCTGTAAAATTTAAGATAATAATCAGGGTTCAGGGTGAAAATACATGCTTGACACCAGAATGCACAGACCTGAGAAATATTTATATTCTCCCTATTGTATCTCTTACTCAACTAAAAGACAAAAGTGCTTGAGCCAAAAATAAATAAAATGTGTCCCATTTTAAACCCGTTTTTAAGGTAGCTGCCTTGTGGAGATCTAGGGTATTTTGAAGTAGCCTACACCTGTACCTGACCTTACTATTACTTGTGTCTTATATAAGTAATATATCTCTGTAGCAGTGCCTGCATTCCACAGTGACTGTCTCCAAACAAAGCTGATAAATTGTTCCAGGGAGTAAAGGCCAAATCCTAGAGTTTTGATGTTCAAGAAAGGTACTCCCTCCCTCATATAAAGAAGTCAGTCTACTGTACTGGCCCAAATAGTCTTTCCCTAACCCTCCCCTAATTTTCTCTATCATGAAATCGGAGGCTTGTTATGAGCACATCTTCTCCAAATAACATAACAAGGGAGATCAAGGCAGATTGAATTGCTATCAGTGAACCCAACCGGTTTTTGACTATGGAGAAATATGATCATAAAAAAACAGTTCAATTAAAGTAGGGCATGCACTGTAAGGCTGCATGCTCTCTTACCCCGACCTCCCCACCCAATACCAGTGGCAGCTTAAATGGATGACCTCACGATAAGTGGACATTTCATAAAGGCCTTGTTTTGGTAAAACCCCAGGTGTAACATTGCTGGTGACAGTGCCTGTCTACGTTTCTAAAGACACATAAGCGAAGTGCTTAAGCTGTTTCCATGAGGCTAGTGCTCCTGTCAGGATCAGGGACAGCTTTTTTGAGGCGGAACACTTTTTCACTGCTCCCCAGACAATGTTGCTTTCAGCAAGAGCGAGGACACTCCAGCTGGTGGTGTTGCCAATTCAAAAGGGAGACAGGGCTTAAGCTGCCAGCGGGGACACATAAATTAGCATCCTGAAAGACACCACCTAGATTTACTTTCCAACTGGGAGGTGTAAAACTCGACAGGGGTCACTGTTCTCTAAATGAGCAACCTTATATGCCGCCCCCCACCCACCAGCTCAATACACTCACCACAGGAGTAACCTCCTCTACAGGAAATAATAGCTAGACTTAATGGCCACCCCACACACACCCAAGAAGCTCCGGTGGTGGGATTATGTATGATTCAGTCAGTCAGTGATGTATTTTGTCTGTGAGAAAGTCAGATATGTCAAAAATCACTAGCTTTATTCGGCTACATGGGTACTAGTTTAAAAAATGATTTCAAGAGAGTGAAAAACGTGGTAGATGATGAGAGGGTAAATGCGCCATAAAACATTTTTTTGAGGGACAAAGGAAACTGGAAGTGTACAGATCTGTTTAGATGTGACATATTGAGGTGGACAAACTAAAGTGTTCACCCCTCCTGAATGAGACACAAAGAATGCAGAGTGCCCTGACAAGCAATTTATTAGGATTTTAACGCATTTTGAAAATGCCTTGAAATCCCCAAAAGAGCAAAGCCTCTATACATATTGTGTTTTTTCACAGTGGCGTTACCCAGAAATTTGGTTTGAATTCTTTTGCAGAGACAGAAAAAAAAATAAAGTCTGACATAAAACGATACATTTCCAAGATGATGTTTTGACAGCTTTGAAGATGGGAGACAGGCCGACAGCAATAATGGACAGCAGGTTGCATTTAACAATGTTCTTGTTGGGCCAAGTCAAACAGCAGAAGAGGCAGTGAACCTGGCCCTTGGCAGCTCCACCACTGCTGCCTGCCACCTCCCTTCATCTCTCCTCCATCCCCTTCTCTAACTGCCTTGGTTGGACTCCGGAGCTGAAGGAGTGTCTGTCATTTCCAGGTAACTCTAGACTAAGCAGATCACCTCAGTTCTATTTTATGCAGAGGTTTATTTCAGAGGGTTGTTTATTTGTCCACCACCACATCACAACCATGAAAGCAAAGCAACAGTACAGCTCTGTGACAATTAGACACTGTATAGGAAATGGGACACGTTCGTTGTGCATAATTCATCGCACACATTGCTAATTGCTGTGCATTTATATAGAGTTAAGGAAGCTACCGTACAGGGACATGTTTTATTAAAGCTCAAAATCACTTTTGAAAGAATGTAAAATATGGGTGATTGTGAGGATTTCCGCTTTACGTAAACAAGGATCAATTAATGTAGATCAAAGGGAATGTACTCGGCTACAGATTGGTGTTTTTCGGCTGAGAGCAAAAAAACAAACTGACCCTAGAGAAATACTTTTATGCATTATGCAGTGTTTCTTTGTACGCTTCTGTATAATGAAGTAGCAAGGCAAAACAAGATGACTACAAACACATTACACTTACGTGTATTGAGTCCCTCTTATACTCCATTGATTCTCCTTGTGGACAGAAGGGATGCTTTTGTTATTTCAATGCAACATTAGCATTTGGGAAAACACAAGAGCCTATTAGAGTAATAGGCCTAATGTTGGGAGCATGGCTTTCTGTGTTCTAGTCTGCAGGACCGTGTTTGCTCTGTCATGGGATCTTGCACAGTTGACCCTGTGTGTGGGCGTGTGTGCGTGTGCGGGCGTGTGTGTGTGTGGAGACTTTGAGAGAAGAAAACGGGTAGAGAGCAGAAAATGTAGTGAAAAAGTATGCATTCAGGTGTGAATGTGTGAGCATGAAAAATACACAAATTCATACACACACACACACACACACACAAAGGTTTCATCACACATCCAGCAGTACAATACAAGACTTCTATCTAGGACAATTGTTTTATGCTCTCCTTAGGCACAGCTAGAGTCATATAGCTCACCAGTGAGGGGCTATTCTGCACTGGAAGCTGGGTTTGGGCTCTCTGTTGGCCTGCTGTGCAAACTGAGACAGACCCAGTTTATACCTGGGGTATTTCATATCGACTCAAGTCCCACAGGGACTGAAAAATGAGTGTACTCTCCACACTGTGAAACTTCACAATATATTTTAAAACACATTCTGAAGGCATGTCTTACTTTTTAGATAGTGGGGATGGGGTAAGAAATCAGGTACTTGTGTTTGTCATGTCATTTCAGGAAAGCTGAGCTGCATTATTCCTACAGTATATGTGCCATTGCTTTGCATCTAATATCAAGTTTTATACTTATGCTTTCTGGATTATGCTGTGTATATCACATGTATTTTTGTGTATTTTGACGAATTGAAATTTTTTTAATTCACAAAGGATCTCTCATTGAGTTTCATTCCCATAATTCACCTATCCTCATGACAAGGAGTTTTTGAAAATAGTTTTGGCCTTGCATCCAGACAACACTGGCATTTTTGGGGTATGAAAAACCAGACTTTTTCAAACTCGTTCCAGAGGAGAGACTTTTAGAAATGCAACACTTACATTGTCGTGTGAACAGGCGAAACTGCTTTATGAGTGGAGCCATATAATCGCATTCCACCCTATTTCCCGCTTGGCACTTTATTTTTCAGCCCGCAAAAAAAATAAAAAATGAACAGCTAGGGCAGACTATATCGAGCTGTGCTTTTGCTGCAGGCTAGTTTTTATTAACGCTTTTGCTGGAAATGTGCTATCACTACAATGATCATATTCAATTAATCTGCCAAGTTAAATTATATCCATATTATGTACACAAAATGCAGGAGAAGATTCTTCTGATCCTTCTGCGCATATTCGTGGTGTTCTTCTGTGGGATTCTGTATATTTCAGTGGCAAAGTTACACTGCCACATACTGGCCTGGCATACATACAGCATTACCACTCCTTTTTACATTTCCTTGTAGACGCAGAGTTCTCCAGACGTTAAACATGTGCATGCAAAACATATTATTAAAGAAGCAAAGAATAAAACGGTGTTGTTGTGAGGACAGAGTCTTGGAGGGAAGCCAGTTAAAAGTCAGTGTCACAAAATGAGACCCCCTCCCTTGGCTCATACTGCTCTGTATCCCTCCCGCTACAGCTGCCCACACTTTCACGGGGGCACTATAACACAATCAATGAGTGTACCTTTAACACCTGCATCTATATTTAAACAAATAATATAGATATTGTAATAAGCACAATGTTATACTACCGTAAATAGCCACCTCCACACTGAGCTGGTGTTTCTTTACAATCCAGCCAGGGTTTCTGAGAGTTTGGCAAGGACTAAGTGGGGCATGATGTCTGGCTTTGTGCTTCCTATCTCTATCTCACAGAGGCATCCTAACTGGCAGAAGGCCACAGGGCGAGCTAAGAGGCAAGGCTCAGTGGTGCTCTTGTATGTACTTGTATGTTGTACATGCAGGCATACGGTACAGTGCGTTTGTGTGTGTGTGTGTGTGTGTACTTATTTAGCTGTGTGTGCACATGTATGTTTACATACATTTACATGAGTTGAGAGCGGCAGACACTATACGTCAATCAGACATCCACCTGCAGGGCTGCCAGGGGGTTACACTGATGTCCTATTGATCAATGAGAGGGAAGGTTAGGGCATCGCCAGAGAGACCGTCACAGAGGATGGAGAGGCCTCCTGACGTGTTACAGATCATTAAAGCATGCAGATAATGTGAAAGAGGCCTAGAGAGACACAAAACCAGAGCCACTCTAAGCCATGGTAGACAGCGCTGAAAAACAGAAACTCCAGATGCTCTGAAGTCAGCCTGGAGCTATTGTACAGTAGGAGACAGACTGGCAGTAAGTATGATCACCAATAATCCTTTGTACTTCCCTGGAGGGTTCCAATGTTCCAATTTTACTGCATCAGGAAACTTTGACTTTGCATCAGGTAAGGGTCAAATTGACTTAAAGCTATAATTTTGTACCACATACTTGTTTTGTACATATTGAATATACTTAGTTCGTGTATGCATAACTGGTAGACAATATGCTTTCCACAGAGGGCTTGTGCTGTGTGTAATTGTTTGACCTCAATTCACATGCCCTGGTTTTATAAAATATATAAATACAGACTGAAATAGTGTTTGTCCCAGATTAAACATAGTTGAAAGTAAAACAATATACACTAGTGATGTCACAGGATGACAGTATGACCCATAGACAATGATGCTAAGAATCTTCTGGCATAGTCAGATATTCCAGATCAATGAACTGAGCATATAACTTTATGAGCTAGGAAAACAATTTCACCAAAGAGCAGTAAATAAAACCAATAGCACGAGAGCTCAGAAAATAAAATAAGTACTCTTGGCAGAGGCCTTGAACCGGAGTCTCAAGGTTACCAAGGTTACAAAGGTATCTGCTGGAACGCCTGTGAACAGGTGTAGCAATGCCCCGTTAGCCATGTTAATGAAATCATTAGTGCCATGCTCTGAGATGAGCCTGGCACCATGGGACTGGAGGAACGAACTCTCAACCGTCTGTTTTGCTCACCTGTCACACTTGAGGTAGCTCTCACGATTTAATTAGACAAACAAACACCTCCATAAGCCTCCCCTTGAGAGTGGGCTCATGGTACTTTGATTGTGTCCATTTGGTGAAATGGGTGGCATTAATAAGGCATTGTCTCCCTTATGCATGCGAATGGTATGTGTATTGTGTCAAGAGCTCAATTGTTTTGGTCAGCGCCTATTTAAAATGTATGTGCTACTCGCACTGACAGATGGGCAGGCGGAGACTTTGGAGCCCATGCAAACACATTTCATTATTGTTGTGGTGTTTCTTCACATACCTAGTGGCAAAGAATATATGGTAGTTTACCTGCATTCAATCAGGAATAACAAATATCTGTATAAATAAAATGAAAAGGATTAGGATAGCATGAAAACAAGTGGAGCAAACAGAAAAGGCATTTAAACAAAAGACAAGCCAGTTGAATGTCTTAACACTTCTCATAACATACTTAATGTATAATATACATACAGTATGTTCACTAAATTAACGCTTGGCTTAGATGGTTTGACATGGGAACTGTGGAACAGACTGCAACAACCTAGCATACAGTACAATACGGCCTAACAGTATAAGCACACATCTTCTGCATTATTCAAAAATTGAAAAATAAAAGAACTCCTCAAAATATTCTGTTTCCACAATAATAATTACTTTGAAACAATGCCGCCCAGAGCGTATAGTTATTCTAAGTTTTCTCAAGAGTTCGGGGAAAAGTTATGCACAGTGTTGCCAAACACACAGCAATCATTCCAACTCATAAAATGTCCATCTGTACTTGAAGCTTGACAGCCAGATTCACACGGCTGGTTTATCTCGCCCAGTTTATTGAGCATCTCCTCCAACTGAAGACAGGGAACACTGTAGTGGAATTGATTGGTTGTCAGCATGCAGAGTAATTGCTCTGCTCATTTCGCATTGAATATACAGACCCTACCCATATGTGTTGAGACGGGGAGACTGCAATGAAATGGAGCTGCGTGATCAATAAGATCCTGCCTTTGTGAGGATGAATACATGAATGGATTCGAGCACTGAATGATTTAGTGGATCGACTGAAACTGACTTGGCATATACAACACACTTACTGAAGCATGTCCAAGAGGGCTTCCAGTACTGTAAGTTAGATCAGTAACAACTTGAACACCAACTGACTGATGATGCAATGATGGGGGCAAGAGAAAAATCTTGACTACAATAATAACCACTGCTCTGAAGCCAGTTTCACATGTTATACTGGAATACTGTACCTCATATTGTGTCAGTGTAATGAAGTCAAACACCACATTCTTTCTACTCAGTAAGATGCTGCCAGTAAGATGCATGCATGTCTCAAGGTGAGGGACATGCTAATTCATCTGGCATTTACTGCATTGTAGCTTGTACTATACTATTGCAATATGACAATGTCAGTCTTATTTAGCTAATAATTAAGTATGACATTGCAGCACAGAGCATGCTTTCAGATGGAATGGAAAAGGTTGGATGTTCACTGACAGCAAACAAAAGGCTAAAACCGTATGACAGTGTTAGCTTTTTGAATTTATATCTGAAACTTGACTGGGAAACGTGGGTGTTTGTATTGCACCTGCTGGTTGAAAAGCAACTCGTCCCCTTGTGTCTGTGGGGTGCACAGGTCTGACTGAATTGGGTTATTTCTAGTGTGTGAAATGTATGTTGATGCTTGAAACACAAGTGGACTGCTGGCTCTGACAGGAAAAGAAGCTCACAAACTTGCATGAGTGTCACTTTAAAAAAAGTGTCTTGATGGAGAACAGCACAGTGGAGACAAACCGTATGTTAAAATTGGACATTTTGACTGTGCATTTCATAAGTGAAGAGTACATAGAAGTTCCAAATGCAAAGACGTGTGGTTCTTTAAATCTCTAGAAAGTGTTCAGCAGCAGAGACAGCCCTTATGTTACTACTGTCATGTGAAGCATGTCAGCATTGTTGTATAGTTTTGAACACGTAGTGTAAATGCACCTAAGCAGATGTAGCCTACTGCTTAGATGCCAAAGCTAGCTGGAGTGCATGTATCACTAAAGAGTATGATAGAATATATAGTAAATGTTAAGCATTGTTTTGAACTGTTTTGAACACACATATTTGAACTAGAAATAGACAAGATATATGTAAAGAAAAACAACCCAATAAATATTGTATGCTTAATGCTAAAATGAATCACACAAACATAAGCAAGTTAAATATATATTGAGCTAGACACTGAAACTATATGTAGCACACCACTGTTGTGGGTACTGTACTGTAGGTGTGTGTAGCCAAACCTGTTTGTCTCGTGGTTGCGTAGTCTTGTCATGTGTATACTGACGCATGACAGTGCCAAACTGTCATTACATGTCTGGAGTCTGGGGCTGGTGAACAGACAGCTTCAAAAGCTGTCCCATACTGTGAACAGTCGTATAACCTCATAATGGAATACTGAAATAATTAACTCCTTTCATTGCGTGAGAAGAGAATGGACAGAATCCTTTTGACATGGTTTACTAAACCCTTGAAAGCAATGCAACTAGTTATTAAGTGCACTGTTGTTTTATGTGACCATAGGGTCGATGTTTTATCATTAGAGCCTTTATTTAGACTACTGGAAAATATCCATTAAAAATAATCATGGCCACTTGATCAGGACTCCACTTAACTTCTAGCATGACATTGGCATCACAACTCTGAGGCTTTGGTAAAAAATAGCTTTTTGTGTGATTGATTTAAAATAAAGTCCAACTTGGCATGTCAGCTGAAAAGCAAAATGATGTCAATGTTATTGAACAGGCAGGAGCAGTAAATTATGCCCATGGGCTAAGCACATGATGTTACACATGCACCCAGCATGTGTGAGTTGCCATGTCCATTGTTGTCAAACACTGCACAATACCGCTCTAAATGTCCCATAATAATTGAACCCGAAAAGAGCGTTTCTTTGATTTCAGACTATAATGTTGGTCTTTCCAGCAAGAGAAACTAGCTGTCGTGCTCTCTCAGTTAAAACATTCTGGTTTTCTGTATTAGATTGTGGAATAGTCTATCAGAAAGTATTATATAACCCGAATCAGCTGAATCCTACTGTAAATCATCCCAAAAACCCACAAAATAAATTTTGGACATTTCAACATATACTTGTATCTAATAATTGTACATGCACTAAGGAACAAGTAGGGGTTAGGCGTCTTGCAAAGGGTGCTTACAGGCAGACATACTGGGCATTAAACCCATGACATGGGAGATGGCCACCACCACTAGTTCTAGTATTTGTTAATCTGCTCTAGTCTATTACTTACTACTTAATGCATATGTTTATATGTGAGAGTGTGTGTGTGCACCTGTGTAGTCTTCATGTGTATATGTGCTTGAGTTTTTATGCGCTTACCTCTTTGCCCAACCACCCCACATATACCCTCACACCAGGTGAACAGAAAGAAATATGAATGAGACAGTTCCAGTGTGGAGCTGGGGCAGGCCAGTGAGGATGACCAGGATGTGGGAGCAGCTTTCCTAGGCACAGCTCCCAATGTTACAACCTTTAAGTAAAGCCAATCAAATGAAAGTGCAATTAAGGTGGGAATGTTAAAAACCTACAGTAATCACATTTCAGGTAATAGTTACTGGTATACTTACTTTTTACATCTGTATGTTAAAAGATAGCTTTGAAACCCATATTGCGGTTCATCTACAATGTGTATTTCAGGAGTTGTCTAAGCATAGCCCATCTTGTCAACTGATAGATGCAGTTTAAAACATGTTATTTGAATCATGACGTTTTGGTGGCGTTGAGATTTTGAAACATCAAGTCACCACCTCAATTTCCCAGCCGTCAAGCTACATGCATGACTCATTTGCCCCCTTCCCCAGCATCCTATCTCTACCTTCAATTTTGTACCTTTCAAAAATGTGAAGAGAGCACAGAATGGCACTCACAGTCTGTTTCATGCCCCTTTAATTACTGGCTCATTATCACAGTTCAAACACAAGACCTCCACTGCTCACAACAACATATGCATGCAAAATAACAGGGATGCAACTGATGAATATTCCCTCCCTCCATTTCCCTGCCACATTAATAAATACAACCATCCTGCGTGATGCTGACGATTACGGAGTCTAACAGTCTTTGGATGTGGCACATTACTATTTACCTAATGAAAAATAGGCTTTTCAGAGGAGCATAAACATCAGAGGTAATGTAATTTTAAACATTCTCAAGTGGATGGTGTCCTGGCTCAATGGGTGCTCAGTGGGAATGCTTCATTAGCTACATCACCACATGCCGTCAAAGCCTGTGTGACTGCTCTGCTCCCATATTATTGTGTCTAAAGTAGGAATGCTGAATGACAAACTGAGATGTCAATTCAAACGCCAAAGCTGACAGAGACATTAAAGTGGTTTACTTTACAGCTCCCCAAATAGTTTGCCTTCACAAGATCTGTTGCACTGCTAAAAATATAGGGGCGGCGGTCATTTTCCTGATACGCAAAAGGTGTGTGGGTTGTCAGGGATCAATGCTAAATGGCAAGAGGTTGTACACTTGAGAGGTAAGTGTGAAAGAAAAGTGGGATAATGGGGGAAGGCTGAGAACCACATGAGGAAATGAGTAGAGACAGAAACAATAAGATCTTGAAAGAGAAGGTCAATGCTGGAAATGATTTGGTGGCAGTGGCGTGATTCACACTGGCAGAGGCTCGGACACTAAGCAGATGCATGGTATAGTATGGCGTTAAAACATACTGTACAAGTGGACAGTGGGGCGATTCGCTGTGATGACTGGGTGAATGGTCCTGTCACTGAATAATTGGGCATAATAATGATATATATATATATATACACACACAGGACAACATGTGTAAGTCATTAAATGGGGGAAATGTAATATCATATAGTACCTGGAACCCAGTGAAAGTGATATTTGATTACCATACCATCTTTATTCAAAAGCCAAAATCCACACGGAGTCTGATGTTAAGGGTGAGGGAAATTGCTTGGCTGTAGCAGCACCAACCGTACGTTTTGTACATCTCACGCTTATTAACATACCAGGATGAAATTGACTCCAGTAATGTTTTAAGAAAATGAATGAAAGGCGAAGCTGTTTTTCAGAAATTCCGACAGTGACAATTAAGTATATTTCCCTTGCTTGTTCATGTGGTTTCATTCTAGGGATCTTGGTTAGACGAGGTTTAATTGAGATAGTTGGGACATGCCGAACTTGAAATTGACCTCCAAAATGTAATCTTTAATTAAAAGAACAGAAGAATTTATATTTCCAATTGTTATGTCTGAGGATGATGTGATTTCAACCATCAAACTTCAAGCTGCCCCTGAAATGTTTATGAAGCATGTGTGCTGTATTCAAAAATATGTGGCTCATCACTGACAGCAGCATTCAACTCTATTAGACAAATTAGATCCTGTTAATTACAATACTTACAGGGAAAAATGATCACTGTGTTATGAAATGTCACAAACATGTCATGTCTTTGGTGACTAGCCAGTGCCAGCATGAATGCAGTCAAGTTCAAATGAGACACAATCAATTCTGAATAAGAAATTAATCTAGTAAGGCCATGCCACTGCGGGATTGGAGTGCAGATTGCTGTCTCCAACCTCCTGAAAGAAGTTAAAGACATTGTCCAGACTTTCTCATTCCAACGTTCCCTAATGCCCGAGAGGACTGACTTCATTCGCTCTGGTCCACTCAGCAGATTTCACCCCCATTTTCACATCGATTTAACACAGCAAACGCCATGCTATCTCACCTCCTCAAAAGGAGCAAATTAAAAGTGTGACACACCTTGGAGAAGTTTAGGTTAAGAAGAGTGACACAACTAGAAGCCATCCAGCACATTAGGTCCATTAGACACACACAGTAATTAGGGCGATGTTTGGCTGGTAACAAGAGAGCTTATTATGACCTATCAAAATACCACAGAAATGTGTTCAATTATTGTTAAAATGTTCATACTGTATATATGCACAGCAGCTCTTTGAAAAGTCCAATTCTTTCTATAAGTGTGTTATTCCTATGCTGGATCATATTTTGCAATAATAGCAGTGCCAACCCTTTACAACATAATTTTGCTTCCTTCCCACCCTTGCATGAGCTATGCAATCATTTCTCAAGCTCAATGAAGATCCCTTCCATTTTGTGGCTTCCTAATAAGTTAAGCAGTCGTCGGGTAGTTTTGGTCAGCACGGTTAGCTTGTGAAATCATGCCAAGCTTATGAGGTAAAGTGGTGGGTTTGCCCCCCAATTTGCCAAGTTTAAAATATGTAAAACAGAGCAGTATCAGTAAAACACAGACTGCCATCAGTTTCATGATTAATAAGAAAAGCATGTTCTCAAAATGCAGTTACAGTAACCAAATACACATGTAGTTATAGTAACAGTTATACAATGGAGCCATTGTAGATTGCACATGTAATACATACATATAATATTCTGAAATGAAAGTTTTACATTTGTTATAAATATCTCAGAAATTCTCTGAGATTATAAAGTCGTATATTTGTGAATTTTTCCTCCCCCTGTATCATAAGAATCCAGACTTTAATGATACATACGTAAACTGGGCATAAGCCTAGCATATTGCTTTTGATAGGCTTATGCTCTCGCTTTTGGTCTTCAGGAAATACAATGCATAGACAGATGCAACTGCAATGATATATGTTTTTTCTTGCAAATGTATGACTTTAATCTTGAATATTACACCCTTCCCCATAGTCTATTATCGTATACACAAATATATGCCCAAAAATGCCGTTGTACAGTTATAATGCTATGGTGAATCAACAGTGTTTTCACCTATTGTATACTGTACACTGTACAGTATTAAATATGTGAAATCAGTAACCTTTTGTTTTTTTGGGTTATACATTTCGCAAATTCAAATGTATTGCAGACAAGTTCATACAGTATAATAAATATATACATTATTTGGCCTTTATCAGTCAGGACTCAATTTACTATGCAGTATACAGGTATAATTCCATATCAGGTTCAGAAGCAAGTGTAGCATGCTATATTTACACTGTTATTTAAGTTGAGGTGAAGCACTGAACTGCAACAACAAAACATTAACACAATAATTTATCATTTTCAGAAATCTACTTGCTACTGTAGTCGTAAGTAGTAATATTATTATGGTCCTAGCTGTGAGTTTCATTTTTCACCAGTTGAATGAAAATGCTTTATCATAATTATAATAGAAATATTAAAATTTACTTTAAAAAACAATATGAGTAGCACTCTAAAATATTGTACTGATTTCAGAGTGGATCCTCAAGATTGTGATCCATTTATCTTCAAATGATAATGAATATTATTTTGAGGTTGTATACTGTACCTATCTTCAAAATTATGAATTTAGCCAGGGAGTAATACATGTTTTGGTTCAATTCTGCTGGTCCTCTGCTATGCATTATTTCCCTATTATCCACTTAGGTGGTGTTGAATTTCAACAAAAGAGCACTTTACAGTATTTTTTGCTAGCAGAAGACAAACAGCAACTAAGATACATGGCACGTCTGAGTCAAATGATTTGTGATTTACTTCCATTAAACACTTGAGCTTTTGAAAAAGTTTCTCGTTTGACATGTTATAGCCCAACCCTAATATTTCAACAAACTTCTGTGAAATAATACCTTGTTGTCATCTTTTTCGATCTTGTCATATTTGTTCCAGTACACACCAGTAGGGCTATAATTATAGTGTTGTACCAGATATTTGCAAGTTTGTGCTGAGGGCTTTTAAGCAAACAAAACAAGACAATTAAAAAAATAAACTTAAAAATGTGACATTTTCTGACTCATCCTTCGAACATTGGAACACATATTCCATACTTTATAGAATCATTTTGCATTTAGTGCTTTCTTTAACTGCAGAAAAGAAATACTTGTGTATTATTTATGCTGTATATTTGCTGTATTTACACATGAGTTTATAAGATAGAAATGTTGTAATATCATATACAGTATATCATATTTGTTTGAGTTGGCAATGACTCATCACACATCCACAAATAGTACTCATGATGATTATATTTATTGATGTAGACAAGAACAAACTGCAAAACATACAATGCAATACACTACTCTCTCTCCCCCGTCTCTCTCTCTCTCTCTCTCTCTCTCTCTCTCTCTCTCTCTCGCTCTCTCTAGATACATTCTCAGATGTCCGCACCAACAAACAAAACAAATGTTTTTATTTTGTCTTAGTGCACGGCAACACACACACGCACGCGCACACACACACACACACACTCACACACACACACACAAATGACAATGTGGCACTGGTGAGAGTCACCTACATTTACCCCAGTGGTTTAATTTTGGCCTTGATACAGTACATCATCTGGTGTCGGCTGAAACATTTATATCTACAGGAATAGAAACACACTTTTAACTTTGTTCAGCTATGCAGCTGGCAAGTGGGCTGGGTGCTGTGTGTGAATGTGTGTGTGCATGTGTGCACGCAGGTGTGTATGTGCGACAAAGAGGAGGTATATTGTGTATCTGATTTCTTCATGATCTAGTTTTATTGTATTTCTGGGACTCTATATTAATGTCATTATTTGTCAACAATGCCTTTACAGACAGATGCATTTCCATACCAAGTATTGTGGCTGATACCACGGTCAATCATGATACAATGTATTGGATTTAGTAAGATGGTATTTAAATACAGTCAAATAGGTATTTGGTGAAATGTAATACTTCATAAATGTTAAACCTATTTAATTACACACATGTACAAATTACTCATTATTGATTTCTTACTTGACATTATTATAAAGTGATACCACTTAACCCCCCTGTTGTATACTGTGGGATGCTGTTGATTTTTAACCTTTGTGATGTCCTTCAGGTCATAATGACCCAACACACTAGCTCTTTGTGCCAGATAGAAGGCGCTAAACCTAATTCTACATCTTACACACAGCTGGCACAACAAGGTGTGAGTTTGAACAGGAGGGTTAAAAGGCACTTTTAACTAACAAATACATAAAGAAATAATAAGTAAAGAAATAAATACACACGGCACTGACACTGAAGATAACTACACAGTGAGACACAATCAGGTGGCGCCATCTGCTGGCACAATACAATAATGGATTTGAAACCCAAGGACAACAGGTGGGTTAAAGTATATACTGTATATTTTACTGGTTCTCTTCTACTGGTCCTCTTCACTCACAGCCTTGTTTTACTGTAAGATGGCCCTCATCCATCTGTCCAGGGGTGAGGGAAACATGGGCGTGTCCTGTGAAACCGCAGACAAACACACACACTCACACAGACTCTGTCTTTATTGCCATGGAAACTGGGTCAGCAACACATTAGTCCTGATGGCAGAAAGTCTGTTAGCCTATCACAGATGTGTGCCTATGCGCGTACTCGTCCCAGTCTGTGACAAGCGATGGCATAGACGCCTGTGCAACAGGTGTGTATAAGTTAGTGTGTGTGTGTGTGTATGTGTGTGAGTCTGGATTTTTCCATTTGTGTCTAAAATCTCACACAACTGAGTGTGTGTGTGCATGTGCGTGTGTGTGTGTGTGTGTGTGTGTGTTAAAGAGAGTAAACAAATAATTGACAGCTGTGGCTGTGGGTATGGTGGAAGACAGTGTAGATAAAGGATGTGGTTGTGTGTGTGTGTGTGTGTCTCAAAGTGGTTTGCTCATTCAATAGTCTGTGATGCAGATATGCATTAAACAGGATTCTTCTTCCATCTCTCTCCTCCCTCGCCCATTAGAGCTAATTACAGATCTGTCAGACTGCCTTTATATATGTTCCTGTCCCCCTCCTCTGCTCTCTCACCACCCATGTTCTCTAGAAGCCATATTAAGCCCCCTCTATTGTTGCCATATGTCTCTGGCCCACCCTCTTCTAACTCAAAATGAAGAGGTCTGGTGCTCAGGGCCACACATTCATTCATCTGCATGCTGACAGGGTCATTACATAGTAGCCCACTCCCCAGCTATGTCTGTGTCTGTGTGTGTGTGTGTGCGTGTGTGTGTGTGTGTGAGTGTGTTATAAGGTTAGGGTGATTTGGTTATCAATAAAGTGTGGATGGTACAAAGAGTCATGACTAAGAAATAAACTACCACTTTGTGTTTGTGAGTCAGTCGGGCCGAGCAGCTATGTGTCCTTAAATCACTTAAACTATTTAATTAAGACAAAGTGTGGCCTCAGTTTGGTACTCTGTTAATCTGTGTCCAACTGTAAAATTGGAAATTGAAGTTGGAAGGGGTGACTGGGGGTCTGAGAGAACCAGTCCAGTCAATGTATAAAATCCTAAAATAGAACTAAATTATAGCCCAATTGTCTGGGAGCAAAACGGTAGGTGGTTTTGATCTATGTCATGAATATAAATACTGTTAAGCAATGTCCCTAACCCCTACCTCCTACTACAGTATATGAGGTTAGGGCTAACAGCATGTTTACATAACAGCATGTTATACAAATTGTAACTCGCACATAAAGTCAAACATGTTGTGCCTTTCAGTCCAGATCACACTGTTTGTGTAAATCACAATGCAAATGGATCAGTCAATGTTATTATCAGGCAATTGGATCACTTTCAACCAATCAGACCTGACGGGCTAGGTGTTTTAAAACCAGGCACAGACGGTTTGAATGGTTGACTGACTGATTTGCACAGCGGAAACACATTGTGGGGTCCCGAGCACCATTATGAGAATCACTGATTTATTTTCTTATAACATGCCAGTCTGAGAAAGAGAGAGAGAAAGAGAGTGAGAGGGAGAAAGAGAGAGACAGTCATAAAAAT
>JAODUG010042287.1:0-16894 GCA_027564795.1 Aphredoderus sayanus | reverse complement strand
TATATATACACACACACACACACACATACACATATACACACACACACATATACACATACACATAGATACTTAATTCAGATACTTCATATCTATGGTAAACTCACCTCTTTGACCTCAGCCAGAAGTTTAATGGCGTGGCAGTATGATGGAGGGTCTTCACCTATCTGAGCCTCCAAACAGTCCCAGAATGCTTTGTGCATGATCTCTTTCACTTTCTGCTCCAGACTGTACAAATAAACAGAAATAGTTATCTACCACTGATACTTACTAAGAACTATGGTTAGGCATTGGCTAAACTAAAATGTATGTGGGTGTATAATGTTTTCCTAATTCTAAAATAGATCACCTTCCTTCAGGTAATTCTGGAGGTTTCACTTGAAAATTTTCATTGACCGTTATCTCGTGAGCCAATGCCATGTTTGTCACACCTTTAGCTGTCTCCATCAACTCGTCAACTGAGACAAATGTGGGAGGACTGCCTGTCAAGGATTGTTTGAAATTTAGAAAATATATATTTGCCTTGAACTTTACTTTATTTTTTTTTACCAACAATGCACATTATGATAACACAAATATTCCTTATTAAAACAATGAATAATACCATGGGGGAAAATATGCTCGCTTCGCATGATTACTGTAAGTGTAATAAATGTGATAATGTGTGTCTAAGGTTCTTAATAGTCATTATGCTCTTACCTTGGCCAGTCTCCTCAGAAGCTTCACCTGTGCTTTCTTCTTTTAATTCCTTACCTTCTCCGCAGTCTGGCTGGTCTGCGTCCTTTGGCATGACGAAGTTGGTGAATTATACTGTAACCTGGGAAGAAGTGGTAAAAAGGTCATATTTAAGTAAAATATATATTTATTTTTCTTTTTAGATTCCAATGGGATCTACTGAAAAGTAATGGTTGATCATTTTCGATGCTTAAATTGAAATGAAACAGTTGATCGTTTAGTTAAAATTATTTTGCCCCGACATTAGACTACTGTAGATTAAACTCTCCAAATGAAGGCCCAAATAAATGACTAACGTAGTACTGTAGTGTACTGTAGATGGATGACGACATCATCTCAGGGACTTGAATGAAAGCATAAAGGCTAAGTATGACGCTGATACACAGACCTAAGGTGCTAGTAAAACTGCTATCACATACTAAATTTTTGTACCAACCTTTTCCTTCAACCACGTTTAAAAAAAGCGACAATATTGTTGTTATGGTTTTCAACTACTACCGGTAACGCAGTCGCATAACAGTACTGTACGTAGCTTACTGTAATAGCACGATCTGAGATTTGACATCGTCTGGCAAATAAAAAATGACACCTTTCGTCAGATGAATCGTTGTTTTAATTTGGAAACAATGTACAATTAATATCCTCAGTTGGTACCTTATAGACCGGACGCAGAATGTTCCGGTAACGGGTTGGGCAGAATGTGACGTGGGAGTCGAGCCCCCCGGCGCCCCCACCACTTGCCACATTTTTATCTTTCGCATATTGACGGACAATTATAGTTGTTTAATTTTTACATTTTATTATGTATTTAACAATCCCACTGTAACTGTCAGTGTCAATTGTCTGCTACATTGTTCAAAATAATTACATTAAAATAATTTAGCTCTTCCACGCGGTGAGCAACCGCCCAATCACGAAGTTGTTTACAATGTCTTCCGGAAGAAGCTGCCCTTACGGCTATGCCTAATGAAGTACCCAATACAGCCGTGGCATAGTCCATTCCGACTCTTGACGTTGGTAGCACGTATGAGGAGAATGTGAATTCAATAAAAATATTTATATTCGTTAATGCACGGAAATTTAAATGCGTGCACTTTTAGAGTAATAGCCCATGGAAATAACCATAGAATGTAAACGATGACGTCATATGCTTACGTAAAATACACCTCGATTTAACCTACAATGAAGCAGTTAATTGCTATTAGTGGGGCGCTGAAAAGGTCACAAAAAAGACGAATCGAAATAGTCCACTTTTATACAAATGCTTATAGGCCTATGGGTTTAAGATTAAAGTTACAGACGATGACATCATCCGTTTACATAAACACTTTTGTTTGCAAAGGTGCAAATGATGCACACAAACGTGATCTGAGACGAAATATCTAACTTTTTCCTGAGTCTGAGGTGCAAATTTTATACTGTATACCCTTAAAGGGTATCCATTCTGATATCCATGCTAAAGCCATGGTTGTTATGGCAGGTGTTAATCATTGGGAGATTAACTGAAACAACCACATAATCTTTATCTTAACTGGGTGATTCAGTGCTCGAATATTTTTAAACTTTCAAATTTAACGTAGACACAATCCTACTAAATTTTTGGAGGAAACCACCACCTAATTTATGGGTTTCACTCGTCAGTTCTACGTCTGAAAGACTGAAACACCATTTACTGTAAGCTACTAGCAAGTGATAACGTCTCCACTTGTGTTTATTATGTACATTTGCCAATATGACAGACACCAGATAGTACATACCGCAAAGTTAAATACTTTAATAATCATGTTTTGTTATTCCAAATACATGTCAACTGACATTTATAGTTTTTTTTATTTTTATCAATACATCCACAGATACACAGTAAACCAGAGGAAGCCTGTAACATAATTTACAATGTATTAAACAATTCAAAAGGCAAACAAAATAATAGTGTGAAGTGCTGATATTGGATATTATTTTTTATTTATACATTTGTGGCTTGTATACTAAGAAAAAAGCAATAGGCAAGATAAGAAAACGCTTAACCATTCCAAACAACTGCAGTTGAACATGTTTACAGCACAATAGGAGCAAAGTCACCAAAATACTGGTTAAAGACCTCAGGGTGAGCTTGGTAGAACAGCCCCAGCAGACGCTTCCTCTCCTTTGCTGAGTGTTTTGGGTCCAGGTGGATATTGTGTATCAGAGCACACAGCTCACTGTCGGTGGTGTTTTTGGTAGATTCTGCAGAAATACTGCTGGGGACCTGCTGACAGAAGGATGTGCCTGGAGGACAGTGGAGACCAGATGATGTTTGTGTGAATATGGTAGAGCCCTTATGAAGCCAACTTTACATACAGGACAATTTGCCACAGCAATTCTGCCTTTTATATTCATGGAGGGGCTCACTACTTTACACATATTTACCATGAAAATCTGCTTGCGTCCCATTTTCAATGCTGGCCAGCTTATCACTCACTACTTTGTGAAGTGCCCCTGGTATCTAGAACAAACAAATTCATGTTGCATAAGCAGCATTGACGCTTTATCCTGTTTTGCCCAGACTTCCTATATAGAGTCTTTACACTGCAGCTTTTACAGCACAGTATTTCATACATTCACCATGACAAAGTATTTGCCAATAATACTTCTGGGCAATGGGATTCCTCTTACAAATGTTATTATTTGGTGCAAGGTATGCATTTCCACCATTTTGTATGCAGAGAATAGCCACTTCAGTTTGGCATTCCCCCTACCTTGAATATTTCACTTCTATTACTCAGCATAAAAATGACCATCAGATCCTGTTGCTCTTTGGAGAGAACTCTGCTGTGGAGGATCGCTTTAGAAAATGTCTTCTTCACTGCCAGTTTGTTCTCGGTCTACAAGGATGCAAAATTCTCAAATAGCTCGTATAAACACTACTGAAAATATACCAAGACAATTTAACATGGTTACGTGCCAACGTACCTCATGTCTTGGTATGATCCGTCACTCACCTCTTTGTCCAGTTTTATACCCTGAGGATCTGCAGCTAGAGCCATGAACAGTAACAGCCTGCGTAGTTCCTCCCTGAAGTTAGGGGGCAGTAGCTTCAAACACAATTGCAGTGCCTCGAGAGCTTTGTCCAGCTTTGCATTTGCTGGGGAGGTTAAGAAACCGAAATAAATGACCAGAGAGGACAACGGTTTTACAAGTCACAATTACAAAAAAGGTTTCTCAGCCTCAGATCTCACCCAGCAGGTCAATGATGGCTGTGTAGACGTCAGTCATGTACTGGGGCAGCAGTGGAGGTCGGTCTGTGCTGCTGTAGTGCTTGACTAGAGTCCCATATGCAAGCAGCTTACACTTGTTCACATCAGCGGAGTGCGTCAGTTGGCTGTCACAACCAGCGTCCGATTCATTACTCGGCGACCGAACTGGACGCAAGGAAACGCAAAAGTTCTACATTAACAAGCAACCAGCTGGGACATTTACAGAACTGTTATATGGCACACGTGACTCCTGGCTCAGAAAGTAAAAGCAATGCTTGGGAGATGCTTGCCCTCATCTTGGCTGCCTGTTGCTGTGTGGTGCTGATCTAGAGGGCAACACCTGGGCATCTCCCTGCTGAGTTCAACCACTGGCTGGTCAGGGAGGAAGTCTAGACAATCGATAGCCGCGCTCAACCACTCATCTTCCCTGAGGTAGGGAGGAAGACAAGTCAATCAGCACATAAATTAGTTGCTAGATAAGGCCAGCATGAATTCATAGAATTGCATCGTCAACATAACATACCCACGATGCAACAGCTGTGAATTTTAGTAGTCTTTAAAGAACACCTGTTCTGTCAAATATAGGTTTTTAAATTCTAACTTTCAGCAGACCTATTGTTTTCACCACTTACAGTGATCACATGAATGTAGAGAGTCAATAGATGTTTCCAAGACAGGAGTGTCTAAACTATTACTATACTATGTACCAGTGCAACGCTAGCACACTGGCAACACAACACTAAGCCAGCCTACTGTGAGTCACTGAAGGCTTTGAGGATCTGTCTGTCCAGGCAATTGTTGCTGTCTGGAATGCTGCGAGTCGGCAGGCGGGTTGGTGTTGAGGAAGAGGGACTCTTCTGGTTGCACTGAAGCACTCCTTCCAACAGGGGGAGCTCCACCAGGTTCAGTAGCCTGAGTGTGGTTTGCTCCAGCCACACTTCAGTAACTACTGCAAAGACAGATGAAGATTTGGACAGTAACTACATACATTGAGTGCAATTAAAACCAGTCCTAATATTGTACCCATTCATATTCCAAACTAGAAGCTTCAAATTCTGCTCAACAGGATTTTAAAAAGCAAATGAGGGGTGATATAAAGGATCTATAGTGCAAATTCAAGATGTTTTATTGCATTGTATAGGGCATTTTATGTAGAGGCTGGAATCCAATAAGAAGTCAGTTGATAAACTATTAGCCACATGTCCTAGTCAGCTTACATGACTGTGGCAACACAGGTATTGTGTGTTCCCTGCTAGGACTCAGACATGACTTCCCCACATGCATCTCCCATGAGTGACCGGCTTTCACTGGAGTACAAGTCTGGATGGATACACAGGGGCTGCACAACTGCACAGGTGCATCGTGGGGAGACATGTATTGTTCTTCTCTGGAAGACATGGTAAGAGAGAGATTATGTTGAATACCAATATCAAATGCAATTTGTCATACTTGAAAATACCCTAATTATTTAACATTTTAAGTTTGTTTGCAATGTAGAGCACAATTAATGTAGAACACAAGAGAAACAGTAATTTGGCATATCAGTGCAGCTAATAAGAGCTGTAACAATAGCAGCGTCGAGTGTAGAGTAAAGTAAGGTTTTTCTTCAGAACAACTTGGTACCTTTCAGATGGAGCACTGCAGAAGAGATGTTGAATGCCTTGACTGAGCATACCTCTCTCCAGGTCCTCAATGGAGGGAGTATCTACACTAAGAAACCTGATCACAATTTTCAAAACAATAGTTTCATGCAATTTACCATGCGTGGCGTTTCCTAAATATACTCGCCAAGCAACTGTATGCCTGTGGAGGTCTGTGTCAGGCTCACCTGTAGAGAGCATTCTTGCTGTCCTGAAACACATCTTTCTTGTCCTTACTGAACACCCCACTTTTCACCGCCTCAAATACCTTGCAGTCCAACAGAACCTGGCACACACACGCCATTCTGTCCCGGGACACACTGGCACCTTCATGTAGGACCAGACATATAAAGAATGGTGATGGGTTTGTGGTGGGGGTGAAAATGATACCAAATATAAACGTAAGTATGGCAATACAAGATACACACCTTCACCACCTTGAAATCCCTGGATTTGGGCAATGTGGCCCGCCACCACGTCGACAGCCTCAGACCCTAAGAAACAGTCACTGTGGGACCTGATATGCAATCTTCTCCTCTTCACAGTCACAGATGTTTTTAGATGAGAGATTAGGTCGCACCACAACGACGATGGCTGGACTGGTGTTATTAGAACGCCAGGAACTAGAAAGAAGACGACAGGAAAAATATGAGCTGCAATCCTAAACTAAATCAAACAAATAAAGTAAAATACAGACCAACATAAAACCCAAACGGCCAAACCGATAGAGGAGTTGAAAACAGGCAGTTCATTTGACTATTTATGTGGTGGGAGCCTGTGGTGGGTTTACGAATGACAGGCCCAGATTTAAAACTATATTACAGTACGAGTATCGCATCAATACTGTGTGTGACGCTGATCAGGACACATATTAGAGGCGATTAGCCTACAGTATAAAAAGCTAAAAGACAATCTAGCCTATACCTACGTCTACCCACGCGATAATAGTTAATGCTTCATTGTGGTAAGTGCACGAATTACCATTACGGTGCGCACACAACTTTTCTGCTAAGTTCAGCGCCGCAGCTCTTTCCCGCACTGTGGCCATCTTCCATCCGACATGAAATAATTCTGGAAACCACACCTTATATAGACTACACACAGGCAGCGGTCATTCACGCTCAGTCTGAGAGGTTAATACCTGGAGGTGTAACAACAGGAATCGCCCGCTAGATGGCATCAATCAGCAACAGGCAAAGTTAGGCAATGACTATCGAGCTCTAGCTGCGCGTGTAGTTTTAAGATATTTCGCGCTGCCACAACGTTAACGTACTGTTAACCTAGCTAGCAAAATGCTAAGGAGTGAACTACAGTATTTACTATTTTTACAATCGTGTAATTGATTTTTAGATTAGTCAATATCTCTGAAATAATAAGACTCAAACGGTGAGCATTAAGAAGTAAATCATAGAAACCTATATCATTAAAAAAGAAAATCAAAAATATAAATAATGTATAACTTATACCGGTACTCTTACCGGTACTTTACTTACTTGACAAAACAGCTGTATGTCATGACTTAATTATGATTACATAAAATTAATTAAGTTTTCAAAGTGTAAATAATTTGTTTATCTAAAGTTGCAGTATTTCTACTGTAGTGTATTGAATACATTTTCACATACTGTACTGTACAGAACTGCCTTCCTTCCTGGAGTTTTTGCATGGACACAGTTCTGTACGGTAGTTACTGTACAGTGATAAAGACTAAAGAAAAAGGTACAGTAGGCAATTAGTTGATCATGTAACTTTAAGGTATAAAATTACAAAATGCAGGACAATGAGCATGATAGATGGCATTACTATTTGGCTTTTTTCATTATTCAGTACTTGCCCAAGTGGATCATATCCCTTACAACCCCCACTGTGCCTGCACAGAATACACATCATCATGTCTCCTCCCATCAGAGCCTGAGGTCAAAATGTCATTTTAGGAAAGTAGCTAATCCTGGCAGGGATCATTTAATTCCACAACATGATTGATGTCAGTACAGGTTACAATTGAGAGAAAAAAATGTATGTTCTATTAAGACATCATTGCCTGTGTGCAGGCCTCCCACCTAAACACTTATTTTACAGTTACGTGAGTGTTTGTTTTATGTGTATTCAAGTGTGTGTGTGTGTGTGTGTGCGTGTGTGGTGTGTGTGTGTGTGTGTGTGTGTGTGTCAGTCATTGTTCTGGAGAGGACTGGGGCACTTAAAGACAGTAGCAAAAGAACCATCTACAGGTCAAATTAAATAACTTATGTAATTTAAAAACCTGTGACAGAACAATTTGTCCATTTACTGTTATTGCTTTGACCCCTATTATTGTCAATGGGAATGTTCATTTTGACTTAGATGGTTTACAGTGGCTTTATCAGCTCAATACAGAGGAATTGGTTTCAAAATTGGTCATTTTAAATCCATTATGTGAATTGTAGCAACTGCAAAATATAATGAGGACTCTAATGTGATAGGATGTTATTTCCAATAGGTTTAATTGTTTTACATTAGACATTACAAATGAAAGCCTACAGTTTTCATTCAGCAGTAGAACAATGAGCAGAACGATGAGCACTGCCAACAGAGATAGTATAAATGTTATTATTAAATGATCACTCTAAATCATCTATATTCATAGTATATTTATTTTCTGATTAACAGTGACCAAAGAAATTCTGTGAAACACCCAAATGGATCTTACAGAAGCTGGGAAACTTCCCGCACAAACTGTGGTGAGTTAAGTTCACAGAAAGTGGATCACTTAATATTCATAAATGTTTTGTTAAATTTAGATGCCATTTTCCTTCAAATGTATCCCATTAATCCTGCTTTTTTGTTGTTGTTGTTCATTTTCACTTTAATAATGTTTGGTATCTTATACAATATATTATTAGAATTGATTATTGGAGTATATTAGCTCTGTTGGTTTCTCCTTAGACAGGACGACATGGCTTAGAGCAGGAGCTCTCTCTTTCCTATGCCTGTGTACAGACAGACAGCGATGGGGTCATCTCACTCCAGCTACTGGAGTTTAAAAGCCAACTACTAGAAGCTGTGGAAGAACTGCACATTCGACGGGTTTGTTATTAACTCAATTGACTTCATATTGCTACTTTATTATTTGCAGTTGAAATTTTAAAAATAAATTTTTTTCTTCTGTACGTTTGCAAACAAGAATACAGTGTGTTTATAGAGAGATGTATATCAGCCACTAATATGTTTGACAAAGCCATTGGGAAAAGTACAAGCTCATCTTGCAGGAGTAGGATAGGACCACGGGGAGATAGCATTGCTAATATACCCTCTCACAAGGCTTGCAGCCCATGTTGGCCATCTGGACAAGAGCCTGCAGAGGTAGACGTCCATTGTACCGAGATTGGGTCAGAAGCTGCTTGCCCCAACCCCCCTGACCAATAAGTAGAAAGTACTTTTGCTTGTGAAATTGTAACAGCAAAAGGAATAGCTTCTATCCTCCAGCAAAACACATTTAATCTGACACTAAACACTGGATGTGGTTAAAGGTTAGAGGAGCAAAAATACACCAATACGTCTGAATTGGTTTTATTGTTATAGTCTTATGTTCTGGAACAGGATCACAGGGCGTTAAATCAGTGTGATCCTCCTCCTCAGGCACCGCTGTTACCAAAGTAGCACTTTAATAAGCAAGATGTTGCCGGACATTCCAAAGCAGGTCAAATTCCAGTGTTTTCAAATTGCTACACTGTCAACAGGAACTGCCTGTATTTTGTAAAATACAGGCAGGTCCACTCTCAGAATTTTGGCTGCAGCACTATTACAGATATTTGACATAACTCTCATACTCTCATGCATTTCCACAACTTACTATTTTCAAATTATTCTAAGAATACTGTAGATATGTGTAGAGTATAGCTCGTATAGTTAGAAAGTGTCTCTTGCCTTTGTGTTATGGCAGTTGCCTGTTTGGTGAATGGTAACAGGTTTAAGCACACACTAACAAATAATAATTATTCCAGAGTGGTAAAATAACAGCTTAATCTTCTGTGCACTTCTTTTTAAACGTGCCATGCCACGCTGGTAGCATAGTTTAATGGGAACTTATAAAACAAAGTCCCGAGCCTAACAGCTCCTACGTGGCTGTAAAAAGTCCCCATGAACATAGAAAGCAATTGGCTTTTTTCACACAGGGGAATAGGGAGGATAAGGATGGCTTTCCACAAATATCACCTCCCTTCTAATGTCCTCTATCGTGCTCTCTCTCTCTCTCTCTCTCTCTCTCTTTATATATATCTCTCTCTGTATGTGCTTCTATAAAATATACTCAGGGAAATAACTGGATAATACGTACCAAAAAGTTCTAGCTTAACTCCACATACTGGTATTTACTTTTTGTGCTTAACTGAAAGAAGAGATATAACAATTTAAGCAGCTGAGTAATGATTGTATACCACACTTAGAATGACCATCCTGTAACCATCCACAGGTGGATGTAAATATATTGTAATTCGTTTACTTTTAGCAGGTGTCACTCAAGCACATGTGATTGTGAAGAACTATTTTTGGATATGTGTGTCCTGTGCTGTGAGTTATGTTTTAGTTTGACTTATTTCCCTGTTTCAGGATGCTGAGGGACGCTTTGAGGAACAAATCAGTAAACTGGCATTGGAGAAACAAGAGCTTGAATGGCATAAGGTTATTCTGATCAGAATATTTACAGGTCACACATATACTATAATTGTTGCATAGCATGTTGTGCAATAATGTATGTTGTACATTATTTATCGTTGTACATGCTTTTTGTTTATCTGCACATGGCAGGAATCCTTACAACACCAAATTGAAACACTGTCAAGCAAACATGCAGAGTCAATCACCACTCTAAAAAAGCAGGTAAAATGTGTGAAATGTCTGAACACTACTATATTGAACATAACATGTTAGAATAATTCATCTTTATTTCCTTAAGTTTCAGGCAAAAATAAGAGTGCTGGAGGAGGAAAAGGTATGAAATGATTGCTGTCCAAGAGGTCACCTTCTGTGCATTTTTTACTTACTTGACCAGAAACCTAATAGTAAATTTAAATCATAGGCCCATTCATTTATTTTTAATTCATAAATCATATGCATTTTTAATCACAAATCTGGTGTTTCCTTCTAGGCAAAACATCAACTATTTGCAGACTCAAAAGAGAGGGAGGTCAGCAGCTTGATAGAAGAGCTTAAATTGCTACAGGTACAGTGGTAAACACACTCCTGCACACAAATGTATAACCACCATTCCTCTATTTTGTGCGCGAGCATCCCAGTCCAAGCATCCTTCATGTTCTGAGCAGTTCTGCCCTTTCTGTTCAGTGTAATATGTTTTCTAAGTGGCGGAGTGTCCAAGCCTGAAGCTGTCAGGACTCAGTGGTGTTTGTTTCTAGGCCTGACAGTGCAGAGGTGATATACTGCCAGCTGCATGCCCCGCTGCTCTTTAACAGCTCTGCCATGTCATGGGGACAATAGAGGCTGTTTTTGATATTCTATCTGGGTGACACTCACTGGGGTGCTCTGTGAAATTAAGACCTGATTGGGTTCATTGTCATGACATGGTCTGGTGGACTCTGCTAATTTAAAGGGTTTTTCGAGTGGCAGTTTAGATTCGAGTAATTTGATATGCATTTACTTCAAGATGTGTTTAGTTTTAAATTGTTAATTTAATATTAGGTCAAATTGTATTGCTTTTACCACCGCAAATTATAATGTATAAAATATTTTATGTTAACACATTTTTACTCATGGTGTTTATATATTTCTTTCAAGTGTAACTTTACTTCTAATGCCTCTCTTTTATTACTGTTTCACAGCTGTCCAAGTACAGTTTGGAGAAGAAATCGAGCGAGCTGGTAAGGAACGGTCCAATCACACAAATTGTTGACCGAGGGTGGGTGGGAGGAACAGAAAGTAAAGGGGAGGATGAGGCTGATAGACAGCAGCTCATCAGAGGTAACGGTGAAGGGAGTGCCTGACACTTGAACTGCCCTCGCAGCATATCAAATAACAATATTAAACTGTTTTATAAGCGTACCTTGCTCAGTTGAGCCTTCCCCACGCAGCCCAGCAAAGGAAGAGGGGAGTTAGGGAGAGGCTGGCAGGTTAGTGGTGGGAGGAAAGTGGAAATGATATGCACTGGAGAGAGAGAGAAAGAGGAAGAGAGTGGTAACTGCTTGATACAGAGAGTCACACAATGGCAGGTGGAGAGGCACTAAGTGCTTTAGTTCCATAATGTTGGAACTCTGTCACATGCACCACAAAAGTTTGTACTGCAGTGTTCTGAGTTGGCCGTCAATATCAACATCTGGACTACTGACTGTTCACTCTTAAATGTACCTTTACAGGTGATATTTTTGTCTGCCTGGTTTACTAAACAAAATACAAATAACAAAATACTCTGGATTGAGAAATGTTCCTCCTTCTCTTAAACAACACAGTCTGATTCAAGATTTTAAATTGACCCTGCATGGAGTAACAGCTACAGTATCTCTCACAACCAGATGTGTAGCTCGACCCCAAAGTGACCAGGGATAAGTGGTTTAAACTGGGTGGAACTGTTCTTTCTCAGACGTTGAGAGGTTAATAAACACGGTTGAGAAAGCAGAACCATATCTTAGAATATTTGTTTTGGCTCGCACATGAACTAAACTGGGTGCTGTTTGGTTGTGCTCCTAATTGATGAATCTCTGCTACTTTCTAAACATGTTTATTACAACCGGCTTCTTTTTTGTCCCAACACAGGAGCAGAAGTTGGTGTTGAAGTGCAGGTCCAAGGACAATCACCTCAGTCAGCTGGGAGAGGTGGAGAAGCGCTTCGGTGCTCTGTCCAAGCAGTGTGCCATGGTCAAACTGGCCCACGAGAAGCTGGAGCAAAACGGTTGCCATGATGGATGGATGGATGGATGGATGGACGGATGTGTTAATTATTGGATGATTGTTAATTATATTATTATATTATTATTATATTTATATATTTTTAAAGATATATATATATATATATATATATATATATATATATATATTTAGCATATTTTATAAGCTTATTGGTTGATTGAATTTTTATTTCTTGAAGAACTAAACTGCCTGAAATTTGACACACACATAAATGTATATATTTGCAGAAGAATATTTGCCTGTCATGGGATTACTTAAATTTTAGTTATTAACTGTTCCTGAAGGAGATGGCTTTGGAAATCATGGAAAATAATGATCTGGGCTTGGTATTGGCTTCTACTGGTAATCAGCAAAACATTTAAATCTGTTGCTGACTGTACGAACGTATATATTATCAGGTAGCTTTCCTAATCGTATTTTTCAAGCCTAACATTGTTGCAGCTACCCTGCTTGGCCAGTCAAAACAGACCTATCTCCTGTTTTAAGCCCGACTATCTCTATTTATGTTAAGTGGTGACACAGTGATGCTGTTGTCTCTGGCTGCCGAGGCTAAAACTAATTTAAACGAGCATGTTTATATAATGTGTTCTATGGAAACTGTCCAGAAGCATTATCATATTTTTCTCAAATAAAACAGGTTACGTAAGTCTTTGAGAACATGTCAAGTAATTTTCTTTTTATTCGAGTTTTGTTTTTAATAAAAGGCCTGTCCTTGTCTGCCCTCTAAATCTAATAGTACATTATGTTAGACATTAGTGGTGCTTATTAAAGCGGTTGTTATTTATAATCATTATTGTCTCCTCCCATGTGTGTAATTATTATGTCTTTTCTTACAGTTGATGAAGCAATAAGAGTCAATAGGAAACTGACATCTGCCAAGGAAAAACTAGAATCTACGATCGTCTCATTAAAGCAGGTGTGTGGAAGAAAGGAATATTTTAGACCTAACAGTATTCATATGCTGATGTAAGGTTTTCGCATACTGAGCACAATCTGCTCATGCAATAATTTTTTTTATTTGCACTATCAAGTTAATAATGTAATATACAATTGTACGTTTGGTGATGACCGATGGTATTATATTTGTGATGTAACATATTTGTCTTTAAAAATCTAAATTGATTTGTAATTTATTTTTCTGTTCCCTGGTGGATATTTGTCTGGAAAAACCATTGACGTGCCAGCCCAACCAAAACATAAAATAAATTTTAACAGTACATTCAGTTGCGGTTTATAACACTAAGTTTTGAATGTATGGTTCTGTACACAGGAGTTGGAGGAGCTGAATAACAGGCAGATAAAGGCCAAGGTTTCTGCAGTCCCACATTCAGACGCCAGCAGTCTGTTAACCAGAGAGCAGCAAGTTCAACAGCTACAGCAGAGACTCCTCATGGTAAACATAGAGTGTCTTCCTACAGTATCAGGAAATACTGACCAAACCTGACGAATAGCTGAATTTGCATCTGTTGGTTCACATTCAATTTTGTTTTACCGTACTGTTGGAAGAGACCGAATGACAAACTAGAAACCACAGGCACTTTGGCAAGTATGAATTATGTAAGGATTTTCATGTTTATCCTTTTATGAACATGTAACATTGTCGATCTAAATATTATTCCAGTCCAACCTTCATGGCGGTTTCTGGAAGCAATCCCCTGGTTTTAAAATAAATAAACTGGGAAGTTTATTTCACCTGCAAAAGCACTTAAACATACCCAAAGCTAATCGACATTTGACCTAAACCATACATAGTCATGGCTGGCTATTGCAAATTCAGGTAATTTTTCTGAAAGATAAATCGCTTAGTGCTCATTCAAAAAGTGAATTTTATGTACATTCTGGTGTGCTCTACACAAAGGAAAGTCTTTTCTTGTTTGGCGATACAGCCTTTAGAAGTATTGGCTTAGGGAATCATAACTTAACCTTGATACACCTTCTGTGCCTTGCTAAAGAAGGTCCTCTATGTGTTTCCCCACATGTTAAGGAAACTGAAATGAATAGGAAACTGTTAGAGGAGAATTCATCAGAAAGAGCCGGAAAGCAGGTGAACGTTTCACGACATGTGCAATACATCACACACTGCAAGTTGTAATTTGTGTTTGACACTAACAAGTGTAGTTTTTGCAGTGTGCGTGTGTGTGTGTGTGTGTGTGTGTGTCTATAATTATATGATTGTATTTGTGTGTGTGTTTGTGCGGGTGTGTGTATGTATGTGCATGTGTGTGTGTGTGTGTGTGTGTAGGAGTTCATGCGGTCTCTTCAGCATGCCCAGCAGCTTTTGTTGAACCAGACACAGGCCTTAAGCAGAGCCGAAATAGAGCTACAGACACACAGACAGGAGTACCAGGTTAGAATGTAATAACCACCCAAAATCATCCTCCCATCTACCACTGACTGTTTTGGTGGTGTCAGGAAGAACAAGCTATAAAAGAGCTATTGGTTTGGTTTGTTTCACAAGCCCTATACAGTAAAATGTTGGTAATATTCTATGACTTCCTTGCTTGAATCCGATGGCGCTATCTTCTGGCATTACAAGATAGAGCGTTTGAAACAAGAGGGCGACAGTTGTGTTAATTAATTAATACTTTAACTTAATGTAAGGTTAATGTTAAATGCTTCATGTGTGAGCACAGAAATATGACACACTAAAAACTAAAAATCTAATTTAAAAATGTTTCATTAAATAAATAAAATCAGTAAAAAAAAAACTATAATTTAATTTAATAATTAATAATATCAAATAAATAAATAAATATGATTATTTCAAAGTTCTTTCAACATCCATTGGGGTGCAACTGACCCAGACAATGGGAACCAATGGTCTATGGTGTGTATCAGGGATTTTTCAGCCCCTATTTAAATGATTACGGACTGAATTTATACAAGCACAGGAATAAGAGATGACTGTTGTTTCCCGTCCATAAACGAGAGGGATGGCGCTGTATATCACACAACATCACATTAGCACACATGGCCCACACCACAACTGAATCATAGTTAGTGTGTTTATTCTCCGTTTACAGCCATACACTTTATTGTTCTCCATCCCTCTCCTCTCCTCCACCCCATTCTCATTTTAATTCACCCACTGATTAATTTATTAAAATCATTATTAACATGACACAGCCCAACTGATTTGTTCTTTCGCAAGCTCTTTCCCTCTGTCTCTCTGGCCTCTTTAGGGCCCTCTGCTCGGGTTAACTAAACACATAAAAACTAAGTATTGCATTAAAAATCCTGCGGGTGATTAATTTTACGACAGGCCCTTAAGCGGGAACACGATGTGATGCAGGGGAAGAGCGCCACGCTGGAAGACAGGATCGCCCAACTGACGAAGGACTACACATCCTCCAGAACCCGCTGGGAGAAAGAGGTAACACTGTACAGTCAGGAGGCAATAAAGGAAAGGGGAAGTACAAAGAAACTGGGTTCATTATTTACTGTAACAAGCTTTTTTGTGCAGGACTGTTGTTTCTTATGGGTTTGTAGAGTAGAGCTTTTTACTGATTGGAAGTGTTAATGGGCTTGGGGATCTTCCTTTTGTGTGTGTGTGTGTGTGTGTGTGTGTGTGGACAGAGGAAAGCATTGTTAGAGCATGCGAACAGTGAACAGCTCCATCTTCAAGTCGTGACAGAAGCTTACAACCAGCTCCATGAGAAACACTCAGAATTATCGTCACAAGTCATACTGCATGCTCAGGAGCAAGAGGTAGTACCGTTATTATATATAGTTCTATGGGTAGTACACACATGCACACGCGCACAGCACACAGCCTGTGCTTACTGTCAATGTGAATGCCATGAAGTGTTCATAACCAGATCTGAGTATCGTTTTATTACACAAAAGACTTGACAGTAGTCTTTCTGCACTTATTGGACACATTCTAAATGAGCATTAAAATAGAAAGGAGGAAAA
Source organism: Aphredoderus sayanus (assembly GCA_027564795.1). Classification (NCBI taxonomy): domain Eukaryota; kingdom Metazoa; phylum Chordata; class Actinopteri; order Percopsiformes; family Aphredoderidae; genus Aphredoderus; species Aphredoderus sayanus. The sequence goes on along the minus strand of JAODUG010042287.1, from coordinate 483 downwards.
ATGGGAGAGCCTGAAAAGAAAAGAAAACATATCAAGACGTATGGTCACAGGAGACACATTTTAGACCAAGTGTGGATGGAGATAGATAGCAAAAACGGACTTTTAGAAATGAAAGAGTAAAATAAGTGACAGCATGTATCACTTACATGTCTCTTGCTTTTCAGAGAGGCTTGAAAAAACCCACTAAAGGGAGTCACAGTGTTATGACAGAGAATACGTTGTGCTCCAGTGAAAACAACTTGGAGTCAATGAACATCCCTGTAGACGACTCTGTCATGAACATAGAGGATCAAACAAATGAATATGAACTGAACACGCAGAACCACAGCATGACAGGTAATAGTTAAATTGGCTTGATTTCATTTTGTGGAGTTTTCCAAAACTGCTGTTATGACTTACACAATCTCGGAAATCATTGGTTACATCATCTGACGGTGAATAAGCCTCTGTGGGCAAGGTCCAATATTTTTTGTATATAAGATC